>JAOBRB020115589.1:0-13628 GCA_027575285.2 Zoanthus pulchellus
TAGAGAAAGCCAAATAATCGTTTTCATACAAAAAATTGTTCAAAATGGCAAAACCTCCCAGTAGTCAGAGGGTTAAAATGTTACGCAAATTGGTAAACAGGGAGCAATTAGAGAAAAAGCTTGCAAGCGATCGCTAGTTCCACTCTCTAAAACGAAGTGAAGGCTGGCAGCTTTGATTTGAAAATCCTCTATTTTAAAGATGGATGTAAAATAAACTAGTAGTAATTTGCACAATTTTAGGACAATCAACATCACATGGCCCGCCCTCTGGACATTGCATAACAACCATTATCGTACTCGACCCCAAATGATAAGAAACTCGTAGATTTAGTGATAATAAACCTTCTAATATTTTGATACTGAATAACAAGCACTGAATATTTTACCTTCAATTCTTTTTCTATTTTAAGTTTCTAAATCTTTGCAAACACACCGCAATCGAAAACCAAGTCGCACTTTCCCACATAAATTGCAATTAAAATTATAAAATAATATTATATCAATTTTCCTTGAATTGTTCTTTGCATTGCAACTTTAAAGGTCAAATAAACCCAATTTTAAATACTGTCTTTTTTTAGTGCAATGTGTTCATCAAGTGTAAAAGAAATATATTCTCAAGTTTTAAACAAATTGGACGAAGCAATTTCATGATCGTGGAGTAGTCGGCATATTGTCGGCAAATTGTCGGAAATAAAGCTTGTTACGTCATAATTATTGGAGCGGGAAATGTGAAAATGGTTAGGTTTAAGTTCACCGTCAACTTCAGAGGAAAATCATTGAATTTTGTGTGGGCGAAAACTGCAAGAAGGGCTAAAAATCCAAATATGGCACTGTCATGTCTCTCAAGAAAGAAAACTGGAAGAAAATGGGTGTCGCCTGTAATCGTAAATTCAACATGGTGATGCAGGCAATCGAAATGCGCTTAAGGCGCAGACACACGATGCAACACTTCATGCAACATCACGCGCAAAAAGTATTTTAGATGTGGACACACAGTGCAACAAAATAACGCAACATTTTTTGTGATTGCGTGGCGTGCTTATCCATGCAACATTAAAACAATCAAAACGGCTTCCAACTAGAGGTCTTTTAAAAAAAGAAAACTTGTTTAGCGCAATGTCGCCGGAGTCGAGCGCGATTCAGCTTCAGCATTGTTACATGCACTGTTGCATGCAACAAAATTCATCGGTGGACACACGGTGCAACAACTCTGTTGCGCGCAATGTTCCATCATGTGTCAGCGCCTTTAATGTTGAAAATTATGTTGGAGCTCAAGGATAAAAAACACTAAAGATAACAAAGGAATAGCAATAAAAGTTTTTTACCCGAATGGGCAAGGAAATTGAGAGGAAACCCGGTACCCATAAAGGAAAAAGAACATCGAATGAAACCACGAGTAAATTAAAATGACATGTACAACTGCATTTGTTTGAAAGTGCAAAGATTATTTTTATATTTGGATAAGTTGATCTCCAGATTTTAAAGTGGAATTTCAATTACTTTTTGTATTTTATGTTTCTGTCCTCATTTTTGAAGATCAGACTGTTAAGTTTTTGGAAAGAGTCAAAATATTGCTTGGAAGCGAACAGCCGCCTTAAGTAACCATTTATGGCAAGATCATGTCATCTAATCCGTACACAATACCTCTCGCGGTCAGGAAGCCCTGCGTCCACACCTTTGAGAAACTATGACGTGGTGAATTTTTTGCCAGACCCTATGTATCTACCTTCAGTGTAAAACGTTAGCTGCTACAAAGCATTCATCCGCCTTGTATCTGGGTCAGCTATATTATCCTCAGACGTTTCCAGCCGTAATGTTCCAAACTGCGAGGACCTTGAATGTCAGGAGCTGTGATCCCTAACCCCGGGACTGTGATCCCTGATCCCGGGACTGTGATCTCTGATCCCGGCCCTTTTTAGGCCTTTGACCTCTGATCCCATATCCCTCGTTACGACCCTGCTAAAAACCCAAATAAGAATCCTGTTGCAGAACGGGCAGTTTAGGATTTCTAGCACGAGTCGATGAATTTGGACCCAGCAGGAGTTCAGATATCCCAAGTTAGCCTAGTAATCACCACAGCGACCTTAAACTTCAGCATCCATCCCATCCATTCCGCCGCCTGGTTAGTCTAGTTGGTAAGGCGCCACTCTATTGTGCGGGAGGCCTCAGGTTCAATTCCCAGCCGGACTACTACTCAAGGTCTTAAAATAATTGAGGAGAAAGTGCTGCTTTTGCTCCAACATCTACAAATGGTTAGACTTTCGCGTCTTCTCGGATAAGGACGTTAAACCGTTGGCCCAGGAATAAGATCCTTGTAAGGGACCTTGAGTCCTATTATCTCTACTCCTTTGAACCTCACAAGTTCCTAAATGTTCATAAGAAGTAAGGGGATTGTCAGCTAGAGAAATGTTGCTCCAACGCAAGCAGCTCACCAATCACCAGTTTTTTTCATCTGAGAAGCACGTAATAACTAGGCAACAGGAACCGCGCTCGGTAAACCACGCACACAGTGAGAAATCTAAAATGTCTGTGCCTTATATATACCCCCTTGAGTACCAGTTGCTTCGAAGTAGTCGATCTAGTTTGTTTGTAATCCGCTGGGAACAAATCTCGCGAGTTCTACCCTATAGTTTCGGTAGACGGTCAGTTCGTCGGCGCCCAGTCACAATCAGCCTTCTGCAGTATCAAAGTATCCACCAATTTAACTGAACCAAGTCGCCATGAGAGGGTACCAAACGATACTGACAATTCATCCGAGGATGAGCTGCTATGTGAACTATCTACGCCGCCTGCTCTTCCTGTGATCCCACAAGCCATATCATCCCCTAAATCTAAGGAAACTCCTGCTATCCCAACATCTCTGCTATACCTACATATCTTGCCCTGAACCTACGGAAACTTCTGCAATACCTACATCCCTGTTATCCCTACATATCTTTCCTTGAATCTAAGAAAACTCCTGTTATCCTTTCATCAAAGTCTGATCCCGACCAAAGCTACCCTCGAATCTTCATCATGTCGTGATCCGGTAGAGAACGACGTCATCCCTTGCACTTCGATGACTGAATTAGCGATTTTTAGTTGTATTAGCTCGGAGCATTTACATTGTTGTAGTTATATTAGTTAGAAGAAACAGAAACTATTCCACTACCAACCTGCGATACTTTGTTATTGTTTAGGCGGCGTACCAGGCGTAATTTGCTTTCTATCTGTCGTGTTTTTGGTTCAGTTGTTATTTTGCTTGCCCTGTGTTTTTTGTAAAGAATTGATTTCCTGGAACGTGTTTGTCTTTTTCATTCAATGGCGTAGCAATCCTCACTCATCACCGTGCCATTAATTCCATTCCCAAACCTTATAATTCATCTAAGATACACGCTTTTTTAGCTCTTGGAGAGCTATCGGCATAGTTGGGGAATCAGGATGCCTGGCGAAAGCAATATAAAATTTGTAATCGATTTCCGATCGTTTCAAGTTTGGCAAGCGCATTCATACATTCGTTAAGTGGTTAATTCGTTAATGCTCTTAGAACCTGTTTATATGGATCCGGCGAACCGGGCTGGCCCGTTTGGACGAGATGAAATTTGGCGTGTTTATATGGAAGAATCTTGTCCCGGCACACCGGGACGTATTACGTGATGTAATCAATAAAAAAAATGTGCGTAGCAAAACAAGAAATTTAAACGTATTTGGCAATCAAGTTTCTCACCTTTTTTCAGTTTTGTCCCACCTCGCCGGGATAGCGTGTTTACATGAGAAAATGTCTGGCCCACCATTCCGAGATCTCGGCAGCTCACACAGCGGGATCTCACTGAAACGGGCCAGCCCGTTTCTCATGTAAACGCAACAACATTTTTATTAGCAAAATAGGAATGAGGCGAGATCTCGCCTCAACGGGCTTCTCGGTTCAGCGGGCTAATATAAACAGGTCCTTAATCGGCAGCCAATGAAAGACATTCAATATGTCACGTGATATTTCAGTGTACGATACCACAATCGGCTAACCAGCACGTATGGTTGATGGAGATTATAGTATATTAATCAATGAACAACAGTCAAGTTACAACAGCTCCCTGACACGGTATCTTACTTACTCGATGAGCTTTCCACAGAATACCTTTGATTAATAGTAGTATATATGTTGTGGTTTGAATTTGCACTTTAGATTGAACTTTTCAAACCAGTTTTGATTTTTTAAACTAGTTTAAATTTTTCAAGCTAGTTTAAAATTTTTAAAACTGGTTTAATTTTTGTATAACGTGTTTGTGAGCAGTCTAAAAAAGCTATTGTTTTAATTTGAGATTGTCTACCTATCTCTTCTTTTTTACTTCTATTTTTATTTCTATTTTTTGTTCTATTTATTTTTTTTTACTCTTTTTTTCGTTTCTTGGTCTTACGATATTATGCCTCAACAATATTTACTTTTTTCTTTTGTAATACCCCAAGATTTGAACTACTGACTTTTGGATTTGTTTGGATCTCTAGTCCTGCTTCATCCCCACTTGACCACGTAAACAACCGTATCACTAGTTATTGATCTGAGAGTGAAAACTGAAATGGGAAGAATAAACTGGTTTGAAAAAAGTAAACTGGTTTAAAAAAAATTGAACCAAAAAAAATTCAAACCACAATATATATGTACAACAGCTCCCTGACACAGTATCTCACTTGCTCCACGAGCTTACCATTGTGGCCAATTTCAACCTTGTTGTTCTTATAAAATTGTTCGATTCATATAAAAACTAAAAAAGCACGTATCAGGAGTAAATTGTGACTCAACCTTACACTTACAATGTTTTTCGTCGTTCGTTTCCTCCTAAGTACATTAGTAAAAGAAATTTACGTAGTATAACTATAAGCTGTGTGTTACGTTTTGTCATGAAAACGTCAAATAACATAAATTATTTTCCACCATGTTCATTTGTTTTTTTGACGAGCTTGAAAACAGGGGGATGTCTTTTTTCCAATAACATCTGTTAACTATCAAATACCCTATTTATCACTGAGTTACTTGCAGAATCAATACATGCAGATAGAATTTATTTGCCTCCTGTTTAGTCTAGCACATTCTCTCTCGTTCTTTTTATTGATCTTAACAGCTTCAAGCACGTTTCTGCTATATATGGTTTATGTTTTTTTAAACTAAACAATCTTTAAAAACTAATGACAATAAAAGGGAATAATACAAAATGTAAAAAACTATGATCGTGGCCAGTAGAACTAAAAATATACGCTATTTGGCAAAGGAAGTCGATTTTATATTGTCAATGTTCCGGCAGTTGCTGGTCACGTAATCATGATAGAGCTTTAATTTTCTTTGATTCTTGATTTAAATATTACAGCGCGAAAGTTGCAGTATTTCATAATGGCCTTAGTGTATTCATTAAGAAGAATTTCAAATACTTTAGCTCTAATTTCCAATTAATACTACCGTGATCATTTACTTTTGTTTGTACTAGAAACTTCCTTGAATCAGGGATTTATTCAACACACGGCACAGCTTAACTGAGATAAATTTATTCCGTCAAAACTCTTGTGTCACGTCATAGCGGGCGATTGAATATTGAAGGTACCATTCAAATGCATGCACCTGAACTTGCAAAGTAAACAAAGGCGATAATTTTTGGAATTTTAGAGTCGTTGAGTTAAAGAAGAAATAAAGAAGAACTTAAACGAAAGAAAGCAGAACACAAAAACACTCGGGGCATGAAATCCAGCTTTTAAAAGTGACCGCTTCGCGTGGTTACCCTGTACCAACGAACCAAGCAAGCGAAACGCGCCACTGGTTGGCTCAGGTGACAATTTTCTAAACAATATGAGAATGAAGTTTGGAAGCTACAGATTTGGTTTCCTTTTTCTTATATCTTTCGTTGGGATATTTCATGCGCAAGTATATGGAACTTTCTCACCAAATGGTAAGTTTCAATCTTAATATCAGCTAGTATAGCTTTCCTAAATGAAATATATATAGTAAACTTCGTCCTGTTAATGTTATTCGTCTTGTTAATAATACTTGTTGTAAGTGTCCAAGTGACTGGGGACTGGCCAAGTAACTTATATATCATAAGTACTGGAGCTTTTAGAAACTAGAATTAACATCGAGTGTTCCTATATCGTCGTAAAAAGAAACCGTCGAGCGATGCAGAAGCCGAGACACCCTCAGTCGAAACCTGCAGACTAGTTTGGTGGACGTGATTACTGATATATTTTTAAAAGAAAGATTAAACGTCACGGTAGTATTTTTTCAGTAAAGTAAAAAATTAGTGTGTAAAAAATTTAAAATAGTACTATATTGAAAAAGTTTATTTATTGTCAAGTATAGTTTAATATATTTCCGTGGAAAACAGCTAGCTTATATGATCGCGAAAATGGAGATTTAAGAATTCAGTAACAATTAATCTTTGAATGTCATCAGAACTGTGTGACGCTAAGCTACGACGTATTAGCTATATGTCAAGTTTAATATTTGTTTTTCTTGCGTGTTTTAAACCTTTTAGTTTAATTCCTAAATCTGATCTTTCAAAATTATTAAAGCAAAGCTATTTTTTGGAATGACTTGTAGTTAGATAACTTTGAAGTATTCAAAGAGATGCTTTTAGTAAATGATAGTTTCGATTTTTATCTGTAATGGAGCAGACAACAAGTGCATTTTAGTGATGCAAATGTCTAACATTTGCGTGGTTTGCGGGTCATTGTTAAGAGCCCTTTTTTCTGTTTATAAATGATTATGGGGTTGGTAGATCATAAACGCAAAATACCTAAAACATAAAATTCACGCAGGTACTAAAATGTCTCATTGTTTGTAATTACACAAACACACCTTTATAGATGAGTGATAGCCATACTGATTGAAAACGTCATACAGAGGCGACCGAACGACTTAAGTTAAGTTGGAAGAAAAAAAAGTCAAAATGCAATTTTAGGGGGACGCAGAATAAAATTTATATATATCTTAAGTTACTTTATATTTTCGTAGCAGTCTCATTGTGGAAAATTACAGTACTTATGAATCGATCACACAACATGAACGTGAGCTGAACAATATTTGACTTGTCAACAATAGTGCGTTTTTTAATTTTTCCTCTTTGAAACCGCATTTATTTTGATGCGTTCAGATCTTCCGTCAACACTTAAGACTGTAAACGTTTTCAGAGAAACCAAGTTTTAACGATAAAGCACCATCTATAGTGGATCTCACTAAAAACGAATTCATATCGTTTTATCTTTTTATGTGGACAGCTGAAAAGAAGATGAGCACAGCGCTAAGTTCGATCGGTGTCTGCACGCTTGGCGAAAACTTTGTGCGAAAACGAAATGTGCGCGCCTAAAAATATCAAATATGTTTAAAATTGAGCGCTGTTGCCGCAGCTTTAAGTGTGCTTGAAAACTCACTTAGCCGGATTTAGCGCCGTGTTGTTTTCGCCTAGTGTGCGGGTGCCTTTACTTTTCCATAGCAGAAGAGTACCAACTGCAAGGTCATTGGTTCTTTCAAGAGTTTGTCCACGTAGAGTCGCCGCATATAAATACGAAACCAAAATAATTGAAAAGCGGAAGGCATTTTTATGAGTTGGCTTTACTTAAGTTTTGCTGGTTGTCTTTAAAAATCGTTTCTCGTAATTTTTCAGTTTGTCAGTAGGCAGTACTGTGAAGTTTTGAACAATCTATGATAGGAAACGAGGATGATACGATGGCTGATAAACTCATTTTTTATAAGAAAACTAAGATTTTTTCAGTACCACCAAAAGTTTCTTAATTTTTTGGCGAATTTTGGTACTGAAAGTTTCTTTAGCAGTTTCATAGGGATCAAAATTTTGTTAATGCCAAAAGTGATAATTGCCAAATTTTTACACAACAAAACGAAACGAATCTTAAAGTTACAATGCAAAAACTGAAATAACACCAGGAAGTTTGATATATTTTATAATTTGAGATAGACTTGAGGTAAAACATTCAGTGCTTGTTATTCTAATCTTAGTTAGTTGCATATCAGTAAATCTACAAGTTTCTTATCAGTTTTGGTTGAGTACTGAAAGTTTGTTATCAATGTTAACCAATTTGGTTCTCAGGGCTGAGTTTCTTATAAAGAAATTCTTATAAAAAAAAGGAACTGGTATAGCGTGCGGCGCATTATAGAAATTGCCTAATATATCTACACATATTCATATAAATTGTATAATACTAAAAGATCCTCAAACGATCAGCACATTCTTTTTTTATTTTACTTGCATTTCCTCTATTTCGGCATTTTCATTTTTTTAAACTGCTCACAGAAATACATAAGAAATTGCTGAGAACAAATTGAGACTGAAAGAACCAAAAACTATCAGAACATTGAGCCACAGCAAAATGTACTGGTCCTTATAAAACAAGTGCTTATTTTTTTACCTTATTCAATCAGAAACGTCATGAAGGAGGAAACGCTTTCGCTTCATACCTAAATTTAGTGCTAAGGTTACGTTTTCACTTTGACCTTGATCGAGCTATTTCGTAAACATGTTTTGATTTCCTAGTAATACTTTCCCACGAGAAAATCACTTTATCGCTTTATCGTGAGGTGTTAGTTTCTTCCATTTCCTTAGAGAAATTTTAGTTTCATAGACTTGAATTAGGCTTATAATTATCGCAAGTCCTGCATTATGCTAAGTGAACAGAAAATAAGAAAAAAATGTGTCTCCATTTATTAAAACTGCAGGTGATTTATGTATTATGGGTCTCACACATTCCCGAGAGATACAAAGCACAAAACACAAAGCGGCCATGTTGGTGTCCTAAACAAAAGAAATCATCAAAATTCTTTTGTGTAAGGGCGCAAGTATGGTCGCTATGACGTTTGGTGAATTTCACCTATATGTGACACAGTATTCTTCAACACTACACTGACAACGTTACAAATAAACTACAGGCTATTTTCCTAACGTTAAGAATGGGAGATGGAGCTTTAGTAGTTTAATTCCAGTGGGCAGGGAGTCTAGGGAGTGACGAGTGGATGTTATCATGGGAGGGAGTCTGGGGAGTTATCAGTGGATGTTATCATGGGGAGGGAGTCTGGGGAGTTATCAGTGGATGTCATCAGGGGGAGAGAGTCTGGAGAGTAACCAGTGGACGTTTTCAGGGGGAGGGAGTTTTGAGTTACCAGTGAACGTTTTCACAGGGAGGGAGTCTGATGAGTTAACAGTGGACGTTATTAGAGAGAGGGAGTTTGGTTAGTTACGAGTAGACGTAAACAAAAGGAAATCAAAGCCAAGGGTTGAGGTGATTTTTTTCGTCCAGCAAGACAATAGTTTTCCAGGTTTGAAAAAGTCATTATTGATTACTTGAATTGCAAATGCACTCTAATTCAAAATGGCAAAGCCATAAAATGGCTGCCATATGTACTTGGCAGATGCATTACTTTTGAAACTCTTCGATACCACAGTTATTTTCAAAACGGAAGTTCCAGGTTAGAATATTTGATACCACAGTTATTTTCAAAGCGGAAGTTCCAGGTAAGAATATTTGATACCACAGTTATTTTCAAAACGGAAGTTCTAGGTAAGAATATTTGATACCACAGTTATTTTCAAAACAGGTCAGAATATTTGATACCACTGTTTTTTTCAAAACAGAAGTTCCAGGTAAGAATATTTGATACGACAGTTATTTTCAAAACGGAAGTTCCAGGTCAGAATATTTGATACCACAGTTGTTTTTAAAACGGAAGTTTCAGGTAAGAATATTTAAAAGAATATTTTCAGCCTAAAATCGGCACTGAAAAATAAGAATATCCAGCCACGGTCTTTAAAACAGTATGCTTAAAAAAAGAGGGTACTTTGTCCTAAAATGTATTAATTACGTGTAATCAGGGTATTTCGTTGTAATTAACACCGTTCTGCTACACTTAGTTTTCATTTAGTTCATTTACACTATGCTAATGGCCTGAATGATTTTCCCTTTGAACGTTCTTTAATTTTCTACAGCTGATCAAGGAATCGTTAGATCACCACCTCCAAAACGCAACTCCCAAATTACCTGTGATGAGCTGACGAGTTCAAAGTGCAGTTCAATCCCACTGGATTCGCTAAAAGCTCGTTACTTTAACAAAGAAGCAAAGTCGTGGTATGCCGATCCAATTGGTATGAGAGTCATACGAAAAGCTTTTATTAATGAATCTGCGACAGTTATGATGGCTAACCCTTACCACTTGTTTTTAATAAATTCATCTATCGGCTCTTTGGTCGTGCAGTTCAAAGCTCCTTCAAGACATACATACATTGAATTTCGTAAACCGTTCGAAGTTCCAGAAAGCAGTACTAATCTTACAATTACAGTGAAAAAAAAGGCTAGCGGAGAGACAATTGATTTGCAAGAAGCAACTGTAATCCTTTATGGAGTTACCAGAACAGATAACTGCAGTGCGAGTGGTTGTCTTGATGCTGTTTACAACTATTATAGCACTGCAGCTGGGCACGCCCTAAAGTCTTGTAAAAACGACTCTTTGAGGTATCGATACGAAATATGTTTCGGTAAGTAACCATTTCCACAACACATTTCATGGTTAATTATCCACTTTGGAGAGAGAGAAAATTGTTTTCCTTCTTAATTAGTTTCTTTATTCACCCATACATCTATTCACTTATTCATGATCTATGGTGCTGGAGAACAGTTGTAGAGGCCAGTTGTGTGCTCGATGGCACGACAAGGACAAATGATATGATGATGATGATGATGATGATGATAATGATGACGATGATGCTGACGACGATGATAATGATAATGATAATAATATAATATAATTATAATGATGATTATGATAGCACTTAATTTATGTTATATATCGAATGTTTAATTAACTGTAACCGTAAAGTGCGAAACGCCACATTTTCATTCGTTATCCTTAAATTATTTTGCAGTATTATGACCATCAATAACGAGACAGAGACATTAAACTACTCACATCAAAACTGATTGTTTTCGTAGAACCACCTAAAATTACTGTTCAACCGTTGAACCAAGAAGTGAAGTTAGGAACGAACGTAACACTGGAGTGCAAAGCAGTGGCTCCTATTTCACAGGATCTCAACTACACTTGGTATAAGGACAACAAACCGCTGACTGGTGGCAACGGGGACTCGTTTGTCATACCTTCTGCTCAGTTACAAGATCGTGGATCCTACAAGTGTGAAGTTTCAACCAGATATAAAAGTGTCACTTCCCAGGTTGCGGAAATTGTATTTACCGGTAAGCTATGATATATTGGAAAACATTTTTTAACTGTAGCTGCCATTAACTGTTTTTAACAGTTACATATATTATACCAGGAGCCCATAAGTAGGAGCGAGCAACTCCCATAATAGAACTATGTCACGGCGTTTTCACGAACTTTCAAGAAATTTCAATAGAAGTTTCAGTCCCGGAGGAATCAGACAATTCATGCAAATTAACAGTGATGTTATTGATCAAGTTTGGACGCATGTGATTGGTTTGTATTCGCAATAACTGTACTAAAAATAAGCCGGTTCGTAAAAACGCCGTGACACAAGAACATTGAAGTTGCTCGCTCCTACTTATGGGCTCCTGCTTATAACAATTATTTTACGAGCGAGCGTTGGCATGAATATGAGATGATAGATAGCCAACGAGGAGTGAATGTTTACAGACCCAAATTAACCCGTTTTAACCCTGTTCCGCTAAAATTATTGTGAATTTGCACATTGATGCAGTTGTAAAAGTTAATCTGAGGAGGAAAGCGATGCAACCCTTGCTCGCCATTTGCGAAGTTTCCTATGTCGGAAGTATAAAAACGTTTTAGGCAGCCATTAAGTTTATTTTTATTCATTAACTCGATTGGAATTTGTTTTCTCGAATTTGTTTTCAGGAGTCAAAAGCTATTCTGAAAAGGTTAGTGAAAGTAACTAATTAACTTAACAAATCTAAAAATTGTCTCAGCTTGTATTATTTTGCTTTTACTAACACGGGTGCTTAAATTGTCAAATATTTTCATGCCATACTTAGTGGCTTTCTTTGTGCTGCCTGGTGTCGCGTTTCTAATAGTTGAACACGAGTGCGAAGCAATTTTTGCCAGCCGCCATTGATTTTTGGGGTAAAATCTTTAGCTGTCTTTTTAACTTTAACCTGACACGAACGATACCAGATTTGTAGATTATGGTATATTGGCTCAAATACCATAATTCGTAGTAGTAGTAGTAGTAGTAGTAGTAGTAGTAGTAGTAGTAGTAGTAGTAGTAGTAGTAGTAGCTGTAGACCTCCGTTGGTCAGTGTCGACCGTGGACTATGATGCGCCCTAGTGGGTTGCCGTGGTGGATCCACGGCTGCGAGAACTTCGGCTAAGGCTGGTAAGACCGATCCGGGAGCGACAAACTCTTCCACAGTGGATGCAGACCTGTGTGAGTGGTGGGTGGGTTGTCTCATTGAGGCTATTAATATCTTATTTTACACTACGTGTCGACGTATCAATTTTACGACAATTCATATTTTATTTCTCTTTGTTTTTTACTTTATCTAATTTCTTCTTGTTGCAGAAACACAGGCCACAACCGTGTTAATATTATCGGTATTACGTAATAAGAACAAGACTACTGACCCCAGTCCTTTTGAAGTTGCTAATGCAGTGAGTAATTGTCTCGATACTTTCAACTGAGTAACGGTAATATCTATGTGTTGTAATACGCTATCTGTTTTCTAATAATATATTTTTGTTGCTAGGTGAAAAGCTATTTGAATAAGGCGGAGACAAACTGGAAATTTGATGTAAAGTTCAGAAGAATTAGGTGCGTTGCATTTAAGTTAATTGCACACTTCTTATTCGAGGGATTAGGTATATATGGACTTACAATTGCTCAAGTAGTTATTGGCCATCATGTAAAAATAAGGATAAGAAACTTTATGTCTGCAGATGTCATGCTTTATCACAAATATATAAGGATGGCATTTTTTGTGTTTTCCACAAATAGACAAAATTGGTCTAATTTTCATTATAAACAGTGAATCGCAAGTATCGCAACAAATACTTTACAATGGAGGGAAAATCAGAACACAAATTGACTTTACTTAGATAAGAAATCCACTTTTTTAACTGCTGTGTTTTGCTATAAAACGTTCACAGTCCTTCTACTTAATTTCTTTAGTTATATATGTATTTAGTTTTCATATAAACAAGAAGCAGTGGTTCAGATGGCAAGAGTGAATGGAGTGACATGGTACGGGAATGTGTTAAGGAGGGATGATGAACATGTTTTGAGAAAGGCATTGGAGTTTGAAGTGAACAAGGGAAAAAGTAAGCGATAAAAAGCAAGGATGACATTGAAAAATGCAGGTGGAGAAGGAGAGCAAGAGTGTCGGTTTGAAGAAGGAAGATGCAATAAATCGAGCAAGATAGAGAGTAGGAGTTGGAGAGATTGCTGCTATAGTGGATCAATCAGTTTGATATAGGGATAAACCCAGATCAAAATTGGATTAATTGATATAGATACGCACGCGGCTTTATTTAAGACAATAGGTTGATTTAAGGTAACACAGTAACAATAGGCTTTATTCCTATTCCCGAACGGCCTTGGGCGAGTGCACGATGTCGAGGCTCATGCGGGGGAATATGTGATTCCAATATGGCTTCCATAGGAGGGGCAGAGAACAAA
>JAOBRB020115699.1:0-23333 GCA_027575285.2 Zoanthus pulchellus
CATTCCAAGCAGGGAAGTTCATTGATTAACAATCTTACATCTACATTCATATCTACACAGTGCAGCCACAGCAACTTTCTAAGCGTATCTGACTGAAAAAACAGTCCACCATCTTGTTTCACCACCTCAAAATGAGCCTTTGCGGGAGGTCCGCAAATGTTTTATTAAAAATAATCCTGCGACCGCAATGAATTGTGGGATTACTGTAATATCCTCCTTTAGTTAGCATTAAGGATGGCGTTGTTTTTGCGCCGAGACGTCGGTTTTTAAACTTCAGTTTTTTATCTAACTTTTAAAACTTTTAATATTTCTTAATGGATATTAAGAAATTTTTAGCGTTGAATTTTAGTATTAAAATATTTGGTAAATCTCTTTTAATATATAAAACTAGATTGTGGTTACTCAAAAGTCAGTCACTATAACTAATTTGACATATATACCTAGTGTTGAACATTACTAAATTTGTAGAATGAATAATGAGATATGCTGCTGATTTTGAACAAAGGAAAAGGTTCAGAAACTTTGAACCAGCATTTTTTGTTATGCTATGAAAATATCTCTTGAATTGAAGTTTTTTAAAAAAACTACAAACTCAGCAGGAGGCTAAATTTGAACTGTCAGCATTTTTCGTATTGACCTACAAATCCTCAAGAAAGGGGATTTTGAAGCCGCGAAAATCATCTTTTTTGCTTTGTTTTTATGCAGTTATTAAACATCATTTTATATCATTGAATGTATTTGTTTTTATTTTCTAATAGCGTAAGCAATGTGAAATTGACTGTAACCGAGAGTCAAAAATGAGATAATTCATGCCGCTTAACATTCTTAAAACCCAAACAAACAATGTTCTAGAAAATCTCTTGTGACCCATCCTGTGTGTGTTAGTCCGAAATTGTTTTAGCTGGTTGCAGCCGGCTCTGGTATCCTTTTCCCACGAGAACACAATAATATGGTAAAAAAATTTTTGAAGTTGTTTTTGATCCAATTAATAATAAATTTGGGTGCCTATGACATTTCTAAGAAAATCAAACGTCCCACAAATCAAGCAAATCAAAACAGCTTAAGAAACGCTTAACTCACTGAATTACATAACTGCGTTTTAAACCATTCATGGCCAGTGTTTCTCTTTTTGTTAAATCCGATAAAGATTTTGATGAGCAGACAGATCTTTCAAAGCCATGGAAACTTAGCGATGTTGTACTTTCAGTAGAGGACAAGAAGTTTTACGTCCATCGTTCTATTCTGGCAATATGGTCGCCAGTTTTCGAAAAAATGTTTACTTCCAACTTCAAAGAAAAACATCAGGAAGAAATCCCACTACCTGGAAAAAAAGCTACAGAGATCCAAGAGATGCTATCGATTATTTACTTCAATATTTACTTACAGGAAAAGAAAGTAACAAACGAGACCGTCTTCTTCCTTCTCGAGCTGGCTGAAGAATATCAAATGGAACAGCTTCGCAGTCTTTGTGAGAAATGCCTCATCAAACACACAACCAAAGATAAAGCGATCGAATTTCTTGTAACCGCTGAAAAACATAATTTGGAACAGCTTTCTAAGGTATGTATAGAACATGGAGCCGAGTTATCTCCAAAGGAAAAACACACCAATGAAAAATACAGTCTTCTTAAGACGGACTGCAAACAACTGCTTGATGAAAAAAGGGAGGAATATTTAAAGAGGCGCAGTGTTGAGTTTAGAGATGATCTCGGTACTACATTTAAAGTCAGTGAGCGATAATATACATTTCGAGATCTTTTTAATCTTTTTAGTCAACAAACGTATCGCACAATGATCTGTTGGGAGGAATCACGGGAGACGCAGTAGAAATCGACAGCACGAGAAAGAATTTTCAAACTTTTACATCTAAAGAGATTATCTCCTTACATTAACAGTCATAATGTGTTGGTTTAGTTGATTTCAGATTGAATGTATTTAAGAGCTAAAATTTTAAGGTTTTCAAACAATTATTAAGAGCATTAGTAAAAAAAACAACTGAAAATCATTTCAATCACGGAAATTTGAGAAACTTTGACAACCCAACTCAAGTTGATACATATCAAAGATAACTGTAAAGAACGATTGTACGCTAAAACTAATTATCTAACCTAAACTAACCTAATTTTGTTTGGATCTATTTGTCAAACACTTCATAAACAACACGACTTTTTTAATTTCATACATGTTGTACTGCTGCCATCATCAGTGCAACTAATTACATATTGGTAAACGAGTAGAATAATTTTTATCATTGACAAAAAAATATATTAAAAAAAAGAGAAAACTTAGTACGGAATAATAAGAACAGCGTCAGACTAACATGCTTGACTTGCTATTCTATTTCTATAGTAGATTAACTCTGTTAAGTTCTGCTATATCTTTCAAATTAGTCAAATTACATTGATTGATTAAATATAAAAATGAAAAGTCAAAAGATCTCTCAAGAAAGTGAAACCGTGGTCGCAAATTAAGATGTTCAGAACATAAATAATATGTCTATTCGCTTCGAAATTTTGACATTATTTGTGAAATTTTGGTCTTACAAAAACGTTTCCTTCTTTACCAGAAGCTAACCGCACAGTAACCATGTTTTCCTCCTCATTTTAATCATTCTAAACATATACAACCGCTGACATCACATACTGAGCCCCCTCTCAAGCAACACCGCGTGATCTTGATTTGTTTTACAATTTTTGAGTCTTGGCATTCCGAGGCAGATAATAGCTGTATTGATAAGAGAAAAGAATTCCCTCGGGTCAACAGAGCCTTTATGAAGAAAAATGTTTAAGTTTTCGCCTGATCAAACATCGATAATATTTTAATTCTGAAATTGGCAGAATATTTAGTTTTAGAATTTTAACTACGTGCATGACATCTTTTAAACTTTTTAGGACAAATTTAATTCCTTTTAAGTTAATATTAATTATGATATCACAAAACGTAAATATTCAAGCATATTTATATATCTTAAAATACATTACAATCTCTATTTTGATTACCTTAAATCGGTTTCAAAACTCAACATTATTGTAAGCTGCATTTTTATCCCTTTTAAATACTTAAGGTATGATTAGTACTAATCAATCCTTTATTGAATTTAAAAGGTTAATGGATTGAAATCAGTTTAGAATATCTAACCGAAAACTAAGGCATCTTTTGGGGAGATGCATTTTGTTTTCCTTTAGTTTATCATTGTTCATCATCACCAAAAGATGTTGAAATTCTTCATTTTTTCTGTAGCTTTTGATGTTTTTAAAAAAATTTCATTGTACTGGAAACAACTCTATTTCAAAATCTATAAGCGATAATGTAAAATATCAAAAATATAATGGGTATTTTATCTAGCTCCAAAAAGTTTGAAAAAAACAATCTTGAATTCTCGTTCAGGCTCTGATGTATACTTTGCAAAAAACGTCTCGAACAGAACCCGCTTCAAAAAAAACCCATCTAAGTTCTTATAACATTAGAATTCACGCATACTTATGAGTATACAAGCTATTCGGCCTTAGATTTTTAAACTTTCTCTTTACACAGGTTGATGTATGTGTTTAAGGATATTTTTGATTTCAGGTTGTTCTTTTCAACCAAGGTTATTATTTTTACTGTCTTTAAGGGAATCTATAATTTTGAGGACTCGTTTTAAAAAATGGGCTCAGATTCTTTGGGGACATAATAGGTTGTAAATCATTTATAATTTACTAATTCCCTTTCTGCATCTCCCATCCCTTACCCTCCAGTTCCCTTATTCTCTTTTAATTATTTGCTATCTACTTAATTTTCGAACTTTTTTTCTTGTACAAATATCATATCTGAGATGTCCACGGCAGGATTGGGACCCTCACTATTGTGTGTCGCACCACTCTATAGTCGGCCATCCTTACCACTGAGTTAATATTACAATTGCGATGTCAACTGTCATTTTCATTTCATTGTAACCATAACCCTTAAACTAACAATAACCCTTACCCTAACCTAACATATCCCTAACCATAAGCATGGTCTAAAAAGACAGAACGAAAAAAAATAACCTAGAAAAATCCTAGTTTATTTTGAAAAAACCCTGAAATAAATAACAACTAACAACATAATAATCATGTTCTATTGCCATATTAGGTAACTCAATTGAAAATTACGAAGGTATAACTAAATCGTGGATTACTCAAAAGTTATATAAGTCAATATAACTGATTTGACATATCCAGTGTTGAACAATGAATCTGTAGGATGAATAATGAGATATGCTGATGATTTTGATCAAAGGAAAAGGTTCAGATAATGGTTCTTCTAAATAAATTATATAATTATATATTCATTCTAATGCTGATTTTATGTATTTGATTTAAATTTGTTTATTAATTTTGAACTTAAGTTTTACTTTAAATACATATTTAAATGATCCATGCGGTAGAATTGGCTATGAACAACGACTCTGATAATTGTATCCATTCAAAAAATAACATTTTTGCAGTTCGGATCTTACAGCACTTTACTTTCGTTAGAAACCGCTATATGTTATGTTATGAAGACGTATCTTGAATTGATTTTTTTAAAAAAAAATTACAAACTCAGCAGGAGGCTAAATTTGAACTGTCAGCATTTTTTGTATTGTGGCATATTCGCACTACAGTGGCAAAGTTTGTTTGACCCAACCAAGTTTCACGACAAACTTTGTCTTGACCAAATCTGTTGCTTGGAAATGGCATTCGCACATGACAAATGAATAGTAAACAAATATCAATGAGGCTTACAAGCTTTGGAGCGAAACTTTATTTTATTGGTGGAATTTACTGTTATGTTCACTCTCACATTGAAGTGAAAGTTGACAACCACCTGTCGTTTTTGACATTTGTACCGAGTTTGGAGGCCTTTGGAGCAGGACAGCGGCGCCTCTGAAGTTTGGTCGACTGCAACAAGTTTTGCCCCGACATAAAAATATCATTCGCACTTGTTCGAGCCTTTACGTGACAACTTTTTTGGTAAAACAATGGGCCCTTGATGCCTTCGGTTATAATAAATGAAGACCTTCGAAATCCTCAAGATAGCGGATTTTGAAGGCCGAGAAAATCAACTTTTTGCTTTGTTTTTATGCAGTTATTAAACATTATTTTTCATTATTGAATGCATGGATTTGTTTTTATTTACTAAAAGCGTAACATGTGTGAAATTGACAGCAAACGAGCGGCAAAAATGCAAACATTAAAGCCGCTTAAACATTTTCAAAGGTCAAACAATGTTCTAGAAAAACTCTTGTGCTTCATCTTTGCGTGTTTGTTTGATGCAGCCCGTTTTGATAGAATTTTTAAACGAGAACAAAAAAAATATGGTATAAAATATTTGGAATTGTTGTTGATCCAATTAATAATAAATTTGGGTACATGTGACATTTCTCTAGGAATATCAAACGTCCTACAAATCAAGCAAATCAAAACAGCTTACTCAGCGGTATTAAACCATGGCTCCATAGCTATTCGTGGCATAAATAGCTTAAAATATTTTAAAATTTAAATGCAAGGTTGCAACGAATAAAGGTATAACTTGGCTGAGTTGTTCATCTGAATCACCATGGTAACAATCACGTGATCTCTAGGGGGCGTTTCAACCGTTTAAAACAATATATTTTTAAAGACGATGCGCGAGCACACACTGTCCCTTAATGTTTGTTTATTAGGCGAAAATAGAAACAAGATATTATCAAATTTAGCACCCCAATTGGAAATCTGGGAAAAGTGCAACACATTTGTAATTGTGTGCACATTTTAAAATTAATTAACTA
This sequence comes from Zoanthus pulchellus, assembly GCA_027575285.2. Lineage (NCBI taxonomy): Eukaryota > Metazoa > Cnidaria > Anthozoa > Zoantharia > Zoanthidae > Zoanthus > Zoanthus pulchellus. The sequence continues at coordinate 5,774 of JAOBRB020115699.1, forward strand.
TGGCGGGCCCATTGTGCCAAAAATAACAATCGCTATCTCTAGGTTGAAATTGCTAGTGATAAAATAACAATCGCTATCGCTAGATTGAAATCGCTAGTGGTAAAATAACAATCGTTATCGCTAGATTGAAATCGCTAGTGGTAAAATAACAATCGCTATTGCTAAATTGAAAACGCTAGTGATAAAATAACAATCGCTATGCCTTTAGCTAGATTGAATTCGCTAGTGATAAAATAACAATCGCTATCGCTAACTTGCCATTGTTAGTGATAAAATATCAATCTCTAGTGCTGACATGGAACTGCAAAAGAAAATTATCAATTGCTGGCGTGAAATTGTTTTCTATGTTGGAAGCTCTATAATTGTTGGTGCAAACTGCAAATTGCAATCCGCGATGACAGGGTCCCTTTTCACTTAGGTCACGTGTCACGTCTCTTGCAGCAAAAAAGTCCACCATCAGATTTTCCACATTGATATTAGTAAGCTTGCAAAAATTTGATCAAAATTATACTAATCTGACGAAAATATAAGCTTTTTGCAACAATTTTGAAGAACTTCTGCAAACATTGTATGTTATTAATTATAAGCATGAAAACGAGTTTAAAAGGGCATGTATGCCAAGTTCCATACATGTCCGATAAGGCAAATATCTGTCTGATGTGATGAAAACAGGATGATTTGAGTCTGTACTATGATAATGACACTGATCTCAAGATGGTTATTGCCTTACATGAAGTACTAGTTTTTTTAATACAGTTATTGTAATGTTAAATTTTAGTACATGACTGTTATTTGAGTTGTTGAAAGACTTATGTGACATTACTGAGCAGCAGTTCCTTTCGTCATTACATACAGAACTATGCAAGATAGTGCTTTGCACTGAATTACAAACTATACAGGGGCGTACCCAGGATTTTTTGAAGGGGGGGGGGGTCCACTTTGCTATTTTCCATAAATTTCAGTTGGAACACTATATACCCCCTTAATAAGTCCAATCATGCACATTTCCTACGAATTTCTTTAAACGTATTCTTTGACTGACACAATGCTTGAAACATGTACACTCCGCTTAAATACAGTAGTTATCAATTTCTTTATGTAGGAAATGATTTTAAATTATATGTCGGCTAATAACTGGGGGGTTCTGGAACCCCTGTAACCTCCCCCAGGGTACGCCCATTTTATGCCATTTCGTTTTGTTAATTGAAAACGATCTTCAAAAGGAAATGTGAAGAGAAGTATTATTTACTATATTATAAAAATAACTAGCGGTAAGCTAGTTTGAGCTGCGTCGGTGTTTCTAAAGAAACAATTTGGTAATCAAAAGGGCTGCGACGAAGGACTAACTTCCGAAACGTCAGTATTTTTTTTACGGTGTAGAATTTACCTTTTTATTACCAAATTATCTACTATATGTTGAGTTACTGGACATGGAGAATATTGTATAACTGAAAATATTATGTTGTATTCTTGTTCTCAGAACTGTAAAGCTAACACTTGTGTGAAAGCTTAACTGCTACACTAAGTAAAATTTAAGACGATTTGGTCTGTCAACTACTCCACTCATCCAACCTTTTGTGTCATTTTGCTTGAGCTAGAGTTTTTTCCCTGCCAACATAGATAGTTTCATATTTAGGTTCTCTTTGAGCTGCTGCCAGCTATGAACTATTTATCCAGTTCAGGACAAATTCGCGTACTTCAAGATACAGGTCAATACCGTGCGAATCAGTTTGAAGTTCTTCTAATGGGTTATTAGTTTCTGGAACTTCCATGTTTGCTATGTCAAAGCTGTTGTGTGATGGTCCCTGGGGGTCTGCTCCATAACTGTCGAGATCAATGGGGTCATAGTTGTCAGCAGCAATAGATGAAGAATACCATTCATCAACTTGACAAAAAGATGTAGATTAAATTATTGTAAACAAGTGAGAAAACATGAATTAGAACCCCCAAATATAAGTTCAATTAAGCCGGCAAGCAGATATCCAGATGCCGATTTAGGAGAGGGGGTCCAAAGGGACTCCACCCCCCTTTCTCTTTTGGGAGAACAGCAGCAAAAGATTTTTCGAAAATGACTGGAATATGTACTCAAACATTGATTCCTGTCTCCTCTTTTCTACAATAACTGGATCCTCCTCCGTTTCTAATTTTCAAGATAGATCTCCGGGTGTACCAGTTGTGCATTTAACATCCCTTAACATAAATTATCTAAGAGTAGTTGTACAGAACATACAGATACTTGAGTGTCTAATTTGAGATATGCCCAGAAGAAAAAGTTAATTACAAGCAGCCTTGACTGAGAATCTATATTACATAAAGATTTAAAACTGGCAATGCCATATCATGTACTGACCTAATTGAGTTACATAAATAAATATAAACTACATGCATATTTTGCAGATGCTAATGGAATGCTCAGTCGCTAAGGGACTGGAACAAAAACAGACTTGCAATGTCCCATGAAGCTAAGGCTACAGCAAGAAAATGAGTTTACCAAGATTGTGAGACAGGGGCAATTCCAACTTAAAAAAGAAAGACCACACAGGTGACATTGAGTCCATGAGCTGGGACAAAGAGGCATTAATAGCTTAGGTCAGGAGATACATTGATGACCATCAATTTAGCTACAGAGAACTTGTGGAACGGTACAGAGTGACCAACAAGTCTTGGCAGATAGCAAGCAATGGTGGTCAGATTGTAAAGGAGCTGCTGATCAGCAGAGGTGTTAACATAAAAAGATTTGCAGCAAGAGGTGGTCAGCTTCTCCAATAGTAAGACGAAAAAAGCGAGAGACAATCGGGGAAGAAGTTTCAATACCAACAGAGCCTCATCCAGGAATGCTAAAACACCAACTTGCAAAAAAACTGAAATCTGGAGAGTAGTAGAGTAGTAGTGAAATGATTGTTCCCAAAAAGGTAACCATTGAGATGTCCTAATTAGAACAGTGTTCAACTTCAAAAATTCCAGGCTTACAGTACGATAAGCAAGTCTTGAAATATTACATAGGTTTCTCTTGCATATGAGTCAAAGTATTTCACATTTCTGTTTGTGTTTTTTTTTCTCAGTAATTCCACTCACCTCTAGCAAATTGTTGACCAGATAAATTTTGTTTTATATCAATAATCTAACAATAAATTATTTTTTGGTACACGAAATTTGTAGTGACAAAAGATATGGAAATCAATATACATTGGAGTTTACAGTTGAAGGAAGGAAAGAGCCACTAACAAAAATCAGACCGTACATGAGGAAAAAACCCTGATAAATACTTTGAAAGACTATCCAAAAAAGAGGTGGAAGAGAGATTGTACCAACTTGGGGAGCTTTCAGCCAACCTAAGTTTAGAGGACATTAAGGCCACGTTAAAGAAATTTGAAAGAATTAGACATTTAATTGCTTGCAATTGGTTGCACAACTCCACTTTTCCAAATCATGGCCATTTAGTGGGCCTAATAACATGTCTTTATGATCCTTCAGTTTTAACTCTATTTTTATACAAGCCAAGAATTTGCAGTGAAGATGGGGAGGTGGGTTGACATCCAGGCGTGGGAGTTCTGATCAGGATCAATGGGCCTACTGTAAAAAATGGCTGGAGTGTGTCCATAAAATGAAGGTTCCTGTGGAATACGAATACCAAGATGTGATGCAACTCTCTCATGCAGACAGTCCTCAGCAAGCACATGAAACAGGGAAGCAAAAGGGTGGACACTATTTCTGCTCAATTTGTTGTGTATACTGTGACCGTACCTATAAACTGGATCATATCCTTAATTGTGAGGTCGGGACACTTCTGCAGAAGCAGCAGTTGGTTCTTTAAGGTGCTGTGGCCAAACGGAACTCTTTACAAAAGAAAGCAAAACCCCATAGCAACCTGTCAAATGGAGCATGAGCTAGCATATCAGGGTATATTCAAAGATGGAAACATGAATGTTCTTCAAGCAGAGCTTGACAGCATAATGTGTGGACAGCAGACAGTACTGGCCCTGCTGTACAACTGTCCCCAAGTCTCCCTGAAGGACCCATAGCTAGGCCTTGACAGATATGAAGTTTTACCTTTTGAGTCCCTTCATTATATCGGTAACCACATACAGAATGTATTTACTAAATCTCTCAAACATCTTAAGCCAGCTGAAACAATGGTAGCTAGTGGGGGACAACAACAACACCTCAATTGGCAACAAAGACAGCAAGCAAACAGCTGATTACCGGACTGCACTGGTGCAAACAACAGCACTCTTACAGAAATCTGGTGTTCTGTCAAACAAAGCCCTAGCTGTTCTCGAGTCACTGGTTGAGATCCAGCAAATCCTTTATTCACCAAATGATAAGAGATCACCATGCAGCCTCGATCCTCCGCTATTACAACCAAGCTTGGTATCATTCCATCCTTCTTAGAGACTTCATCAAAAAAACCCGAAGAAACTCACTCACTCTAAGAAAGATGTTTGGTGTTTATTTTCACAACATCAGTGCACATAGTAGAATTATGCTACGCATCATTTCTGGTTTGGTAGACTGAAACAGGAAAAGATCTTTAATGCAATCAAGACCACAACCAAATGCATGAGCAACTACTAACCACGTCACATCATCCCCAATGTGTTCATCCACCTGCAAGCAAAGGAAGAACTGGAAGAACATGTTGGTCATGATGTTGGCCGCCAACAAAACAAAGTCAGTAACCAGGCAAAAAGCCCGAAACCACCAACTAACAATCGCATCCCACTGGCCATGTTTAGGAAGTATAGTAAGGAGTGGCAAGCATATCTCCAGCAAGTTTCTAATTTCCTTGTAGAAGGAAAGGGAGTTTGGTAGTCAGGATGAAGATGCAATATTAGAGTTTATTTACTTAAGCAATCATTCCACACCTCAGGAGGCTGGTCCAATACTACATCATTTCTGGTCAAGTACTTTGGATGGGAATCGAAGCTGCCCACTTGCAGCGGTACTGGAGTCAATGCATCAATAAAAACATTGTTATCCCCACCCATTATCCTTCGACTTGACCAGCCAGATGGTACAACCAAAGTAGTCTGTACAACATTTCTGGGGGATCAGCAAGAAGCCACTTCTACAACTACTTTATTAATACCTTGCTGGTTTGCAGTCTTAAGCCAACAACTTCACTGAGCCAGATATGACTGAAGAGGAGAATGAAAAGAAGCATGTTCTTGATATTGTACTTGCCAAAGGTGAGAAAATTGATTTAGAAGAAACACTGATAATATTGATGCTAATCATGTAAATTCTGCTGCATCTCAACCCTACATTATTCTAGAAACAGAACCTTCCATCGCCAGCTCAATTAACAGTACCATTACAGAAACAGGCCCTAATATGTCATCAGAACTGCCACAAAATCACCAATCAAATGACCCATTACAGGATGCAAGTCCGATACATCAAATACCATCACAGGCACAAGCTCTGAGATGTCATCAAACCTGCCACAGCATTTAAGATAAAAGTCATATACCCTGGGAAAAAAAGAAAATAAATAAAAAACGATAGAAGTAAAAAAGAGATAAGTAGAAAGTGGTTGTAGAAGTAAAAGAAGAAAATGTAAATAGAAAATGGTTGGTGTGTGCGAAGTGAGAGGGGTAGTAGGAAGAATGTTCCAATCACTTCTTCGACACTCTCAAATTGAAATTATAGAAGTCTTTTTAACCCTTTGACTACTGAGAGGTTTTGCTATTTTGAACAATTTTTTGTATGAAAACAATCAATTGGCTTTCGCTAATTCATATAAGGCATTGCCATGGAAACATCCCACGTTGTGTAGCCCCCAGAGATCTTGTTTTCAGTTTATGAGGTGATGGTGTCGTTGAAGTGTCTTGTCGCTGGTGTAGCAGCCGTTAAAAGTTGATTTTTGCTAATTTTCGAGCTTTTTTGCCTCTCTTCACTACTGGATAGCATCATGAAGCTTGAAGGTTGCATTTGAGCTTACTTGCTGAAAGAAAGCAGCGAGGTGTCACACTTTTTAGCGATTTTTACGGCATATTTCTACCTGGTGGGTTTCCGGCACAGGCACCAAAAGAAGTTGGCTTTGAAGCTCGAAGAGAGACAAATTCACTGAGCTGCCAATGCATTTTTTGGACGTTTTGACGACTGAAAAACACTACCAGCATAAAATTTTGACAGAACTCCGAGGAGGCTCTAGACTTAGTAAAAAATGATTAGTGCAGGAAATGCTGTATGTCCTTGTCAAATTTTCGGGTTATCCCATTAAGCATTTGGGTCGTGCAAATGGCGGGAAACAGGTTGGAGCAAGATTGGCACAAAGAGACGGCTGCAGCTCTATCCGTAAACTGAAAAAATGCTACAAAATTGCACTATATCTCAGTACTAGGTCTAAATTTTGTTGTGAAAGTTGTTTTGTTTCCTGGGAATGAAAATTACATCAAAAAATCTAAGGCCAAACATCGATGACCTTCCCGTTCTAAAAACGACGCAAGATGGTGTTTTTTTCAATTTTTGCACTTCAACTAATGACTTTCTGCAGAAATGACAGTTGATTCTTGCATCACTGGCTTTCCAAACTTAAAGAAACTACTAAAGTTTGATTTAAAACCAAAGTTGAAACATGGTTTTCTTCTTTAACTCAGTACCATATCGTGCGGGTGGTTTATCCCCTTTTAGGAGTCAAAGGGTTAAGACTGCTCCACAAACTCGTTATACAACAGTTAAACCAGTTTTTAAAAATTTAAACTAGTTCAAAAATTAAAACTGGTTTGAAAATTCAAATCTAAAGTGCAAATTCAAACCACAACACACACACACAGAAGTTGGAAGAATTTAGCAAATCAACTGGTACTGAAAGGGTCAATACATAGTTTCCCTTAATGCTTGAAGGCTGTTCTTGACCTTTAACTGACGTAAAACCAGTGAAAATTGATGATCATGCTTCTCGATAGCGCCCACATGGATTTTAGGTATTAAATCTTGTACCAATTGAAGAACAATTTTGGTAGAGCCACTCACTAAGTGAGCATAGTAACTAAATGACGTTACTAAAGTAAAGAAAACCAATAGATAACTGTTAAAACCAGTATTCGTGGCATACGCCACAAAATAACTACTAAAACAACAAGCATGCACACGAAGAACAAATTTAAAATCAGTAATAAATAGAGTACGCGTGACTCAATCACATCGAAATATAGAATGTTAAAGGATACAATCGAATAACTTCTGTCAAACAGATCAGGGATTTCTAAGTTCCTTGACTGATAATCCGTATTTTTGCACCTTGTCATAGTAGCGTCTGTAGAACTTTATGAAAGTCTTGCTAAGTATCTTCGTTTTAAAGCCTTGCTTGTCTAACTTGGTCAATAAGCGCTTGTTCCTCGCTATAAAGTTACTCTTTACTACCATTTCTTGTATATCTCACCAGTTGAGACATGTATATCCGTACGCTGGACTGCTTGGAAAGTTACTGCCAAGGAAAGGGAAGTTTACTATCTTCCCTAATATGTTGCACAAAAAGTTCGCTTTGCAATTGATTAAAAAACAATTGAAATTTAAAAATTACAAAGGCAAGAAAAAATAAATTTGAAGAATGTATGTGACAGTTTCCCTCGACAATAGTCGCATACAGGAAACATAGAAGCCAACGAGAGTACCGTTGATTCAGTTTCAGTCACGTCATCCAAGTCTAGAACCAAAAAAATCAACTCTTGCTCCAGTAGCACAGTTCTCAGAGAATCGGACAAGAAATATCTTTCTTATGTTTCGTGTGTAATATCCTTACGTTGGAGGTTGGTTGACGGTATCTTGCATCAATGTGACAACATTGCTGTTAGTGATTGCATGACGTTACTGACTATGTAACCGGGAGATGCCGTTCCAGTCTAGACACAAAAGATCGACTCTTGCTCACTACAATGTCTCTAGCAGCTCAGTAACTAGGACGCAATTTTGTTCCATTACGTTCAACATTCAACCGATTCAACTTAGTGGAGTGATGTCACCTTCTGGTAATAATAAATAGTAAAGACTCTACTTAGGTTTTTAAGTCTTTCTAGTTGACCAAAGACCTACTAATTTTGGACACCATCTTTACCACTCTAAGGTGAACGGAGACCCTTCACACTACAACACACTCGTAATCCCCAAGAGCCTATATTGTTTAACGTCTTTATCCAAGAAGACGTGAAAGTCTCACCATTTGCTGATATTAGAGCAAAGGCAGCACTTTCTCCTCAGTTATTTCAAACGGTTATTATTCCCAAGTTACGAGCAAAAATTTCTCCTTGTAAAATTGCAAACTAGATTGTGGGTTAACGTTAAACATTTAACCCTGGTTCAGCGCTAATCGGCTTTTGAACAACTGGACCTGCCTGGTCTATAAATTCTAAGAATTTGATGTACCCTGTAAATAATGCAAGAGCTCCAAACAGTTCTTAAATACGGCAATCAAACTATATTTGCTGGTTAGTTTGTATTTTCGTTTCCCAACTAAACGGGGATCCCAATAGCTTACTTTTTCGTTGAGGGGAGTGGGGGTGGGGTTGAGGAAGAGCATTACAACATTTTTTATAAACGAGAGCTTTAGCAGACACGGTTGGTTAGAAAAAATGGAAACCTCTAAAAAATGTCTCTAACCAATCTAAACTTAAGGTATATAGACGTAGTAAAAATAATTCGTTTACCTAAATAGAAACATTAAATAAAATGCTAAGGTCTTTATTTGAGAAACTCAAAACCAACTTGTGACCAAAGAAATATTTCAGTTTTTTTAAAAAAAAGTATGGACTGTTTTACTTAGGGCCTGTCTACCCATATCCTAATATTTTTGAATCCGCAACTTTTTTCAACAGCGTATACAAATCGAATTTCACTCTAGATTCACTCTTGTACCCATGCAGAAAAACTCTGTAAATATTTGTTTCAGAGCATGCGCCCGTCTATTTAGACGTCATCGTATGAGAAAATATCCCGATGCGACCGTCCACTCACATCCGAAATGTTATCGCATTCCAAAATTTTCACTCTGGATAAAGGATTCAAAAATATCCGAATTTGTTTACGAATTCGTCCAGATGCGTGTATCAGAAAAGAAAAAGTTGCAGATTCAAAACCTTAGCCGGCTGAAAAACTAAAGTTTGAAAAATAAATGATTACATGCACAATCGTGGATTCATTATAAGTCTAAGGAAAAGAAGAAATTATAAAACCAAAAAGAGTAATACAAGGGGGCTACGTTTACTTTGCATTTGAAATTCTTTTCATAAAAGATCGAACACATTATTTATATTAGACCTTAGAAAAAAGCGTAGTAACGTAGGTAAAGTTAAAAAAACGAAGAAAATATTAGTAACTTACGTAAACTGAAAAATGTATGGTAATGTATGTAACATTTTTTGAAATACATACTTAACATAACAATAAATGGGGGGTACGTTTATTTTGCATTCGAAATTCTTTTCATAAAAGATCAAACTCAAAATTTACATTTAATTTAAAAATGAAATATTTTGACCCAGACCTCTGAAAAAAACGTAGTAACGTACGTAAATTGAAAAATGTAGTAAGGTACGGAACCTTTTTTTGAAAAACACTTTTAACTGCGTTGCAAAACTTGTATGATTCCTGTTACTAACAGGATAAGTGACTTACGGCCACATCTACAACAGCTTCCCATACAAGAACTCCGTTGATGTAGTTCAACTCAAGGGCGAAGACCTCCTAGCTCTGTTTGAATCAGTGGTCGCACAGTACGACAAAAACAATTCCAAGAGTTCCTTCCTACAAGTGTCAGGTAACATTTGATTGTAAAATGCCATTAATTAATATTGTTTTGTTCTTTCATTGCCAACGAACCAGCCGAGCGAAAATGTGAGGCTAGCGCTGCGGCAGCATTATAGAGTTGTGACAATTCGAGCACTGCAGGCAGAAAAATTTCGAGAGTTACAGAAAGATGTTAGTAATAAAATATTTTATGACGTAATGCCAAAGAGGCCTTTTGTCTTGAAATGAACCAATCGCAGTGAGTCAACCTTGTGACGTCAAGGCAGCAAGGCGAACAATAGATGTTTTATAAAGCAAGAATGTCGTTCTAAAAAGAGAAACTATTCAGTATACGAAACAAAAGTGTATTGATTTCTATGGTGTTTTACTCGTAAAGCAAACGCTGAGATATTTTACTGGGCCCAGTTGTTCAGCTGGTTAAGTTTAACTGTGGGTTAGGCAAAATTTCAAACACAGGTTTTCATCTTTAAAAAAAGTAAATGATTACTTATGAAGAGTGTTTGGATTTTTCTAGAGAAAGTCCTGTTAAACCCCAAACTACAGCTACAATTTCTTCTTGTAAGATTGGACAAAAGACCATGAATTAAGCATTTAATCCTGGGTTAGTGCTAACCGACTGTGAACAACTGGGCCCTGTATGTTTGTTTCCAAATAGTGAAACAAGAGGACCAGCTCGCAGTGCTTGCACAGCTCTGTTCTGTTGTTCTAATGCTTTTTTCTTGCGCGTTGGCACTTAACGATAGCTATTACTAGTGTTGTAGAATAAGCCTACCAACACCTATGTTATATTTTATTCAATGGTGATTGTTGTATATACTTTTCATTCTAGTTTGTTACTTGTGGCTCATAACTCACAAGGAAAATACTTCTCTCGTACTGGGCAATTTCCTTTGCAATTTGCATTTTATCCTCTATGCTTCTTAGCATTGTAGACCTTATACATAGGAGAGGACTTGCGCAACCTTGGGACCTAATTCACAATTATTAGATCCTATAAAGGCAAAGCCGAATGAGCTATTGAACCCGTTGCCGTTGATGACAAATGGTCTAAGCAAGTTGAAGAAAGACTTATTTAAGAATACAACGAAAGAAAGCATGCAAATTTTGCTACTCAATGACTATTACTGTTGGTCCACTCGTAGCGTAGCCAATTATAATGCAGGATTTGCATTAGTCCACTGGTTAGGTGATACTAAAACTAGTTATTGCACACGCAATCGACGTCACAATGCAATTGTTGAAGCCTCCATGATTTACAAGTTATAGTACAAATACAATGCTTGTGGGACTCACATGTATAAAGCTACCAACGTGATCATATTGCTCAGTGTTGCTATACAGTTAACATTTTGATCTGGGAGAGAGAGAGAGACGTGATATAATGTGGAAATACCGGCTCAGAATTAAGGCGCGTGAAAAAGTTGCAAAAATCGCGATACAAAACTAATTGTGTCTCTGAGCCGGTCATTCACGTTAAAGTTATTATATTGCCAGCGTTGAGAGAAAATGTATTTCTTATATTGACTCCGCCAATATGGAATATATTTTCTCCCAACTACCCCACATTATAATGTGGAATCACCGGCTCAAAATCGCAAATAATTTATTTTATCATGGGTTTTCATTTGGCAGCTAGCACGTTTGTGCTATCTATATTTGATCTGATAATGCATAAGTTCACTTTTAATCAAAAACATTTTACAACTCAGATAGAAAAGGATTGTACCTCGTGTAAGCTTCCCCTGAAATTTGAGCAAATAAAACTCCCCTTAACCTTAATTTAGCCAATCACAAAGCTTGCTCAAATCTTGAATTTCATGGGAAACTTATATGCGTTATTGCCCCAGCACTGACCACTATTAAGTTTTGTTTGTTCACTAACAATAAACGTGTGACTGAAAGAAAACACATTTAGCAATGAAACTGTTCAAGGCTGGAAAATTATGATTACGACGTAAACAAATAAGAGGTTACATGAAAATTTTAATATTCTATTGTCATTATAAGTGGAGTACGTGTTCATTGTAAGCTTCATTTCTCCATGTTCTAAACAAAAGAGAAATGGGTTCGAGTTGGGACCGCAAAGCATTTTTGGATTAATTGAATGGACAGCCAGTGAGAAGGAAAGCACTAGAAATTAATAACCGAGGGTCATTATTGCTCTTTTCCATAAAAAAACCCCTCGTTTTCCACAAAGCAGTGGTTTCTTTTTATTTTTGGGCCGTCGAACAAAACAAAAGAAGTTTTTAACCCAATGAGATACGACTGTACTACACGCCGGCAGGAAATTGGTATTTCTAACTAACAAAAAAATTATTAGTAATATCATTGCTATTATCATTATCTTATATCATTGTTGTTAGGCTCCGTTCTTAACATCTTTTCAAATAGAAAAATTAATTAAATAAATACTTTATTTAACGTCAGTTGCGAAGGAAGTGATTACCATTCTTCATTCCTAGCCAGCGGAAATTGTTAATGGCTCGACGATTTTTAGTGTTGTTTTGTGGAGTTTTCCGCGTAGCATGCAGATCGAATCCTTTGATGTTTGGTGTCCAGAAGCTTTATCTTAATCTCTGTTCCAATTATACACGTTTTTTCTAACAAAAATGTGACAAAAAACGTATATAATAATAATAGTAAATACTTTGAGATCTGTCTAATTTCAAAGTATTTACTTAGTATTCAAAGTGAAGTTTTGTATTAGAACTTCCTCATGAGCCTCTCTACAGGGTATTTGAAAAGTTCAAGGATACATTTTCATACAAATAAATTATAGTTGAAGAAACCGATGCTAATAAAAGTTTATCAGTTTTATGTACACTGTTTCCTTTGACCACTGTTGAAACATCAATATCCGAAGTGCCTCCTATTGTTCTGTATAACGTTTTTGAGCAGCTACGGCATGGAACGAACTAGCTTTCTAAGGTTTCCTATAGTGGTATGTTTTTCAAGGATTATCGTAACCTTGGTTTTAGTCCTCCCATCGTCTTTTAGGGATCGGATCTTCGTATGCAGCTTCGTAGGTTATGATTAGGTGTATTTGCTGACCACTCATCTTTTGGACACAATTTGGGAGGTTCTCTGGCAGCATTGCTGGGTTGCTTTTGTCGTATAAACTGGCCATGGTGCGCCATCTTGAAAGAAGGTCGCACTGCTATTGTTCGTCAAACGCTTTCGTTTTACTGGCTCTTTTGCTGATTTTTTTGTACAATTTTCTCTTATTTGCTTTTTCTATAACTTTGCGGTTCTGTCAAGGATTAGTAGTCAACCACTTCTTGGCTTGTGAATCTTTAGTGAACTTGACCACTTCATTACCCAGCTCTTTCTTTTTTCATTATTTTAGCCGTGTCTCAAACAGATACTCCAGATGATCGTAAAATTGTTACTTGTGCTCTGAATAGACGTCTGTTTTTGGGTTCGTAATTGCAAATTAAATCAAAACGTTGAAAATCTAACGTATGTGGTTGCTACTAAAAACTGAGAAAAATGGCGGGAAAGTACAGAAATATGCACACGACGCAAAGTCGCACCTTTTGGCGGAAAAATATTTCAACGAGGCTTTTTACCTGACTTATAGAAAAGTTTTGAAAATCGATAAACAATAAGATTTCTTAATATAACAAATTATTGACAAACTTTTGAGACACCCTGTAGTTTTCTTAGTTCTTTCCCAAGATCATTGTACTTTCCACTCTTTTCAGGTATGGATTAGAACTCTTTTCTTATACAAAGAAGAGATTGCAGCTCCATAACTCAGTTTTGATGATTGCCAGCCTTCGAATATTCTAGTCTTGTCTGTTCAATTTTTAATCAAGAGTTTTAAATATATTTTGTTTTCTTGTTTGGATAGGTTTGCAAATAAAGTTTGATTTATCAAAGCCACCAAGCCAACGTGTGGTAGCCATACTCGTGCGTTGCACCAAATGCTTAGTTCCAAAATACGAACCACTCCGAAAAAGCGTTGTTTATAAGATTGTATTGACTTCGTACCTTGCTCGTGGTGGCGCCGGGTTTACCCTTCTTAAAGACAAGAAACTCTTACATTATGTTGGAAATACGACAGAATCCGAGGCGTTAATGGAGTACCTGAAGGTAAAATCACCCATCATCATTGGTGTTGAAAACAGGATTCAGTTCCGTGAAAACACAGAAACGAACTGGGAATGCACCAAAAGCTCAGGAGTTACAAATTTTAGTTTTCTTTCGTTAATATTGTTAGTTTTGTGTTTGTTATTGAGCAACTGCCGACTTTGGTATTAGTTATGGGTCTCGTACATCCATATTTTTAATACTTTGAATATTTGAAAAAAAATTTTCTCTTTCTCCCGCGCCCACCCCCTTGCTTGTAACATTACATTGGCTGTAGATCCTTCATATGTGGTATATTATGGTAGCGCATACTATGAATTAGCAGTAATTTGCCTTGAAGTTTAAAGATTGACAAGAATTTGATTATAGTTACTCATTCTAACCGTATTTGAATTACTTGACGGAAATTGAATATTCATTTTGTTTCTTTTAAAGAGATGTGTGCAATATTATCTACCCTCTCCCCCTCAATCCTAGATTTTTGTAGAAAATGATTGTCTTATATGTGTGAAGGTGGAATTTCTCTTATTTTGAATACTTAGAAAAATGTTTGTTTTTAATATTTCCTACTTTTCAGGAACCCTTCTTTATATAATCAAAGATATCCTGTGGTAGGCTAGTAGGGTTACTATAAGATGCTGTGTCAGAGAGCTGTTGTATCTTGACTAGAGTCAACTCTTTTTTGCTGATTTCGAAAACCCGCCGTTGCGTTGTAGCACCTTTTGGTCCGTTGATTAACTTAGCCCTGAGCATTTCACTGTAGTTTTTAAATTTACAGTTTTCACTGTGTTTTTGTAGTGTTACTATAAAATCAGCGACAGACTGTCCCGCGGTTTCCAAACATAGTCAAAAAATTCAGGTCTGGCAAAAGTATAATTGGGCCACGGAGCCAGGTGTTTTTTCACTTTTCGATGAATATATCTAAAGCAATACTTCCTTCCTTTAGTTGCTCTTGGCCGATAAGGTTTCTGATGAGTTTAAGCGTGTCGTTTCCCACTGACGCTAACAGAACAGCTTTCTTTTGTTTTCCTTCAGTGATTTCGTTACCGCTAAAATAAAAGTCCATTTGTTCAGAATACTCGGTCCTCTCTTGACCTGTAGAGTTTAAATCGAATTCCCTCAGTTATCCATATGTTGCTTTTTCCATCTTTAATCCTCGTCTCCACTGTTATGTTCTCCACTCAAATCTTACACGGGGTCAGATCACGTTCATTCTACTGCGCATGTACTAATATAACTCTAAATCAACTAAACTATTTTGTGTGACGTCAGTAACGTATGCAACAACATCCCATGCAATCTAATCTATGGTATTATTGCCTGGGGACAAGCCTCGAAGTCAAACTTCAACAAGTCTCTTCTATCACAAAAGCGTGTGATAAGATTTATATTTTTTGCCAAACAAAGGGATATAGCAATTTCCCTATTTATAAAATCTAATGTTCCCCCAGCAAACTTAATGTACTGCCAATCAGTAGCCATCCTAAACCATGATGTGGTCAATCATAACTGTTCAAAAATATTCTAAAACTGCTCTCATGAATTAAAGACAATAATTCCTATGAAACACGATCGGCATTTGATAATAAGTTATATACTTAATCTTCAAGACAAAAACTGCCACTAAATTTTCTCTAGATGTGGTGCTAGACTATGGAACTCAATACCCAGTTCAGTCAGAGAATGCTCCAAATTTACTTTTAAAAAAATCATCAGAAACGAGCTTTTTTTCCATACTTCAGAGTGAGGACTACTATTTCGGGGTTGAAAGGGTAGCACAGCATTTCTTGAATGGTCCAAATAATTGTTCCTCTGACCAAAACCATAAAATAGGTTGACCTCAATATCCAATCTTACTTTAACTAGTAAATATATATTTTAAAAAATTTAATAACGCTCATTCTAATTCACTATTTAATTTCTTCATCTTTATGATAAATTTGCACATGTTTATCTGTTAATACTACTTGCATATACATAAACACGATGTGTGTATCATTGTCTATAATTGAATTGAAAAAAAAACGGATTTATATATGTATATTATGTATAAAATTATATTGTTATACTTATCAACTTATAATAGCAGATCACCGGAATTAAACATTGTATCATAAAGATTGATTGATTGATTGATTGATTGATTGATTGATTGATTGCCACTGTCACAATAGCTCAGTGGCAAGGACGGCGGAACCGAAGGTGGTTAGACACACAACTGGGAGGGTTCAGATCCTGCGGTGGACATCTCACGTTATGCATGAATTTGTACTTGCAAAAAACTAGAAAATTAAGTATATAGAAATTAGAAAGAATAAGGGAACTGGAGGGTAGTTATACAATATTGTGATACTTTGCAAATGGTTCTAGCGACGCCATTTTCAAATTATTGGCATTTCTATTTTAGCCACTTTATTATGGCTGGTGGCATGACGGTACTCCGTTAACAGCTGTAAAGGCAAGCACCGTTGGCATGAGCAGACAGTAAAGCCCCTCAACTTAAAATGAATCGTAACTACGGTAATAAGTTGCTTTGGACCAAAAAACAGTTAGCATAAGGTCGTTAATAAACTAATCACCTCGTAAACAGCTTCCTACGCTTTCTACAATAGAATTAATTATTCAAATCTATATATACATATTATATATTTGTGACCGAAGATCTTCATATAATAGATCCTAAATGCCATTTATTTTTAAATATGGTTTTGACTACGTATACATAAATCTTTACAGGACCGCTTTGTCAATTCGTGGTTTTTATATCTCAATTTGTCAGTGAATGGATATGTTTTTCGAGTCGATTTCGGGTTATGAACTTTGATCAATGAATATTAAATTATCTTGTTTTATGACTGACATGTTTCGACAGTTGCCACTGCCAGCATCAGAGTATAAAATGATAAATAAGTTGTGTATTTATACAATTTTATACTCTGATGATGGCAGCGGCAACTGTCGAAACATGTCAGTCATAAAACTCCAAAGTATTATTTAGCTGTTAAACTTATTTTTCACTTATCTTGTTTAATTATTGTTATATCCTATCTGCTTGCATCTGGGATACTTATCTGCATTTTTTTCAATTTTTTACTTTATTTTCTTAATTTATAATTACAATTACTGTTTTTTGTTTATTTTTGTTCGCATTGTTTGTTGTATTTTGTTTGTGCAACTCAAAATAATTAAACTTTTAAGTGCTACGGTGACGATTAATTCATTATCAATATATTGCTTTAATTTATTTATTTGCCAATTTGGATATTAAGAGTCGAACCTTGAATTTCAATGGTATCTTGAAAGACCAAATGTCCCACTATAGTCCGATCCCATTTGTTTTTTCTCTAGATATTCTACCCTTTTTTCTACAAGCCTTACTTGAAATTTCGAATCAAGAAGACTGTATCTCTCATTTGTACGTATTTGTTGTAGACTCAGTTCAACTCCACGCTCGATACAAACTTCGGCAAGCTGCTCCAATTTAAACTCTTGAGCATAATAAAGATATTCAATTGCTTTATCTTTGGTTGTGTTTTCGATGAGGCATTTCTCACAAAGACTGCGAAGGCTTTTCAATTGATATTCTTCAGCCAGTTCGAGAAGGAAGAAGACGTTTTCACTGGTTACTTTATTTTCATTTAAGGATATATTTGATAAAGGCCGTATTTGGGCCAAAAAATTCTGAGCCAAAAATATGAGCCAAAAATATTTCTAAGGTTTT
>JAOBRB020115700.1:0-13627 GCA_027575285.2 Zoanthus pulchellus
TAAAAATAACACAAAAATGATTAATTTCACACATATCAAAATTTTCGCCGCCATCTTTGACGACGGCGACCGCTGACCCCAGTTTTTGGAGTCATTTCTCGAATGATTTTCATCATTCGCGCCGTGATCTCTCATTCCATTAGGCCTTAATGGATCATTACGTCATATTCATTGGACGTCACGCTAAATGCATCATTTTATATAAAATCTCGCGCATGCGCAGAAAAAATGCGCCAGAACCGGCGGTTTACATATCTCTGGCTTAATAATCAAACTTTGGCGGTCCGTTTAGTCTCCTAACAAAGTAAAGCATTAAGTTCTGTAGTAAGCGTATAAATTCATTAAAGTTTTGAAGAGGAAAGCAAAGAAATGTAGTAGCTTTAGTAAAATCTCTTCCAAAAGTACTGGAGCAGCCATGTCTTTAACAAAAGTAGCTGAGGTCGTTTTTTTCTAAACATAACGAAAAATATTCAAGCCAAATTTATGAGCAAAGGTATCTTAAGAATAAAATATTTAAAGATTTTCAGCGACATCCGTGGAAAAATGACAAAAAAATAAAAGATGATGTAATGTTTTGTAAAGGCGACTCAGAGCCGAAGACTTATCAAAGCGCGGTTCTCACCGAAATAGATTTATCTAAAAATATTGAAGAAAAAATATACAAGGCAAATATATTTTGTAAAGGATCCTCAAGGCAAGATAACTTACCATTTTTAGTAACATACGTTCAGAAATAGCGAAAAAACCAACGATTTTGTAACTTTTCGTAATGGTGTCTCTCAAAACAGAAAATAATGTGAGAGCCCATCGACAGGCCACACAGTTAATCACATCAACATGTCTCAATGCCCAGGACACTACATGTTTTTTTGAAAGTTTACTGTTTACTGTATTAGCCTCACTATAACAGTAATCAAGTTTTTTGAAAGTAAAAACAAACAAGTTGCCAAGCCAACAGTTTTGTGTTTTATGTATAACTACCCTAAACACTCTAGTAAGACCCAAGAAGTATTGTTTGGGCTACCATCAATATTTTGGACCTTCTGCCGGAGGGCAGAGAATTACCAAAGAAAGAGGGGGTTATTAGAGCATTTATAGTAAAAACTATATAAATGAGCCAGTGCTGAAACAGTGTAAAACTATAAAATGACTTAAATTTGCACATTTGCAAAAATTGTTTTTACATAACTTTTAAAATGGTTTAAGACTAGATAAAAATCCTGGTTTTTATGTTTTCCAAAGTGGACCCCAAGCAAGAACAAGAGACAATGGCATTACAACCCAAACCGGAACTTGATGATGTCAACCACATGTTGTGGGAGTTGTGGAGGGATTGCAATTTGACCATGTGGAAAGTTTGGGAAATTCCTCCTTATTCAGTTCAGGGAAATATGATAATATTGACTCTGATGTTCAATCCATGTCAAACATTTTAAAGACAAGAATTGCACGATATCTTTCCAGTGGTAGTCACTGACAGTTCTATTGACTAGTTGTCTCTATGAGCATGCTCCGTTTTCTTACTGATAAATTCTACCTACCATTTTATCAGTAATAAAGTAAGTAGAATTTTTCTTCAAAATAAAAGCCCTACTTTCGAATTCAGTCCTAAATTTTGCCTTGAGCTAGCCATTTTAACTGCGACTGCGAACAATTTCATGATGCAAGCCCAACATGTCATTGAACGCTAACTTGAATTTAAAAACGTGAGAAACTAGTCAATAAAAGTTTTCTTATGGTTGATTTTTGCATTTTATTTGTATAAACTTATTCTACTTCGCATATAATTTTTTGTTTTTGAGTAGAGTGATAATATCACTTGAGGAACCCAAGAGTCAGAGTACTTGTTACTCGAAAGTTTTTTAAGGTACAAAAAAGGGAAATCGAAGCACCTTTGTCCCCGGCTTTATATAAAAAAGTAAACCTAGAAAATAATTACAGCTAACATCGTAACAAGCTAAAGCATCTCACTGCTTCCTCTCCATAGGCAGCATTCTGATTCATTGTTCAATTCTATATTCCTTGATGTATGTTGTCACCACAAAAGCGACGCCATCTTGAAAAGTTTTCTTTTAAATCATTTTGGTTCCAGACCTCTTCTAAACAGTTTCGGTACGTTGAGCCGGTCTAGTCCATGGTGTGGTCAATGATAACTGTTCAAAAATATTTCTAAACTCTTTTCATCAGTCAAGGGGGGAGTACTCTTGAAAAAGGGCTCATTTACTTGAAAGGTGATATCTCCCAAACTATATATCAGAGTAATGCATTTAAACCACAGGTGTTAGAAATTGTATTTATTTTGAATCTTTTGTTTGTAATTTGAAACCAGGTCAATTTGTTTACCGCATGCTGTGAAATTCCAAGGGTTGTTTGAGAAAAACTATCTTCTGACATACTGCATGGATTTGAGTGATTTGGGTGTCAAAAGAAAGAATAGACAATAATATCTTGGTTAAGCAGAGGAATTTTGCAGTTATTCAAGTAACCAAACCATAAGCTCAACCCAGGGTTAACACGTTTGAACAACTGGCTCTCGAATATTTCATTCTTTTGGCTGGATGTCGTGCCTTTGGACTGGTTCCATTGCGGTGGTTTGTGACGAGCTGCCTTTGACAATCAACTTGATTTAGTATTTGGTGGAATGTCTTGGTGTTGACGTCCCTGTGGCGGCCTTCATTCCCCTGCTCCCTATAGAATCCAAAGCCCTTGAGTGTTCTGTGAAGAAATGGGCAAACGTGGTCCTCCAATATGTGGGGTTTGGGTGTCATGGTCGTGTATGGGAAATCCTTTTGCATCTTGTCCATGAAACTGTCAATATCCTCTATAAATGTTTAAAAATACAAGTTTTGTTTGCATTTATTGATTCATTTATTACCAAGAAAACTTAAAACAGCTAAAAACAGCCAAAATAGCTTTAAATATTTTTATGTTATTACACAATCATACCAAGCTTGTCTATCTCGGTATCACTGATGTACTTTGCCTTGTCACAAACTATATGACAATTTGGAGTAAACCTGAAGTAACACTTTGTACTTTAAAGAAAGTCTTTTTGCATCATCTGCAACCCTTGTCAATGTCTTCTGGCCTCAGCAACAATCGCATCACACAATATGTTTTCTTCCTAAATGGCCAATATATTTTTACAAAGAGCTTATACAAGTAAACTTTGTTTATAGATGTTGTGTTGTATGTAAAATATGTGTAATGTTTAAAAATAAAGTTATTTTCATTTAAGAAAGCTACTTATTTTCAAACCTTGAGTCCTGTGTGGACATGGTTTCCTATGAAGGCCCTCCCATGGTAGGACTGTTAATTTTCATTTGTTGAAGTAAAATGTCAAGGTGATTAGTGATGGGGCCCTCCGTTTGGGCAAGAGAAGCCGTTTCTAAAAGCTCTTTAGCCTTTTCATCCTAAAATGTAAAGAAGTTTATTTTTAGGATTTATATTCTAAGCATCTTTCTAAAATATGTTTGTAATGCAGATTCAAACAAAACTAATGGGATAATAGATGGATCTGCACGCACTAATTTTATAAAATAAATTTATAAAATAAAATGTTTAAAATTATGTACTGTAATTTAAATTAGCTACAATTATTGATTTTTGCCATGATTACATAAAATTTTATAGTTCTTAGATTATTATGTTTACTTCTGTTGTTGCTCCATGTTGTTTTAGATTTATCTCGTCTAGAAGAAGCTCTGTTGCCCTCTGGCCATTGCAACAAGTGCCTTCACCTGAGTAGACTGCATGTAGAGTGACCATTTTTTCCATTAAAGATATGGACTCCCGCAACTCCAAGGCTTTTTGCTTGTGTTTAACTGCTTCTTGCATTAGTTTTACGTTCTGCTCAAACCGGCTGTTTCCTAGTTCATTGTCTGTTTGCAGCTGCTTTTGGCTGTTGCTGTTTCATTCAGTATGCTTGCTCCAAATGTTCAACTATCTTTTGAATACACCAAGACTGATATGCAAGCCAGGAAGACAGACCTGTAATTTTTTTAAATCGGACTATACTCCTGATTAGCCTTAATTCGAAAATTTTAGAACCTAGAACTTCTAAAAATTATCCCTAACCTAGCCAAATTCAATATTTGTAATTAACAGTATACTTTCAAATGCGGGAGTGAATTGGAACTTAAACAAAGTGAAAGTTTTTTGTTTTGAAGTTGAACTTTATTAAGTTTACTGTTTTTGCTCACATTTTGGATTTCAATATTCGTGGGTTATTGTAGAAGGTATTCCAGCAGAACTAAGCCCATTATAATTCTTTAAAAAACCTCCCTTTAATAATTTCAATAACAATACATTCACACATTTATAAAATTTTAAATTGCTTTTATTACATTTCTTTATATTACAATTTTAATTAAAAAAAAAATGAAATAAAATTTAAAGACCCCAAACCGGAATACATTAGGCCCAAAAGTCGGCCGACACTAGGAGAATCCAGGGCACACAGCGCTCCCAACAAGATGTTCGCTCTTAAAAGAACGGTCAGGATCTATTCGCTGTACGAGTGACACTTATAGGCCCCTCCCAATTACACATAGCCCACCCTATACGTTGACTTATTAAAAAACTTATGTATTGCTGCCGAACCTTCCGCCACTTTGAGACTGAGGAGCGCCAACTGTCTCGGACTGAAACCTAAAGTCTTTCTTAAGAATGTACCTTTTGCCGATAATATTATACCTCTCCAGTTGGCAGCTACTGCTGCGTACTCGACCTTCTCAACTGATATACACCACTTAATCCATTGGGATATCACCGGTTGATTATAATAGACAAACTTTTGCTCATGGGCAGCATCAATGGACGCTGAATCAGACACGATGGTAGCATCAACAACAAACGCCTTATAATCATTATATATAATAATATCGGGCTTACACAATCCTAGCACCGGATCACGTATCACCAGCTCAATCATGGTCTTAAAACCCTTCTTTTCCGCCTTTGACCTCACATATTCTACGATATCATTATGTCTTTTCACCTGCGGTCCGTGCGTATGGGTGCACACCTGAATCATGTGTTGTGCCGAAGATGGCTTTAGGCACGCTTCACATTTTACATCCACATTTTGTCGGCCTCTACTACCTCTAACCTTTGAATACAAAGCACCCGCTCTTACTCTAATAGCACAGACAAATTGTTTTCCCCCTTGTTTAACTGGTGGATCGTATAACCAATAGTGCGCTTCGGGACAACCTTTCGCTTGACATAACCCTCTTCCATCCAGCGACGGGATTCCCAACACACCCGCTTTAATGTTAGAGTGGAAAAAAGCCGTTGTTGTATCTTTCGGCAATTTCAACCACGATCTCAAAGCAGATCTGATCGTGCTATCAAACCATTTAAGATAATTTGCATTTGTGGGAGCAAGAACCAAAGAGTGTAAGAATTTTGGTAACAAATATTGCCTCAGGATGGTTAGTCTTTGATGTGGTTTTATAGGGGCCTTTGAGATGTTACTCAGCCCATTTTTAAGATCGTTCATTGAGCTTTCTCTCTGTTTAGCGCCCCAAGCAGCTATCAGTATGCCGAGATATTTATAAGCGTCATTCACTTTAAGAGTGGGAACCTCTTTATCCTCTATATTCAGAAACACTTTTGGATCAACAATCCACTTCTTCTTTTTATCGTCAATAGCTATACTCAACGATGCCGACTTCCTGATTTTTAGCCCGCCCATCCCTAGCTGAGCAACAAGAGACTCTAAAAGCGACTTCAGACCCAAAGGGTCCTACTTAACAGAACAATGTCGTCGGCATAGGCCAAGCAATTAATATTAATTTCATTCAGAGAAACAACAAGCAACGGATTAAGTGCCAATATGGCCATTCTATGACCGCATTAAAAATAAGCGGGGATAGCGGATTGCCCTGCTTAACGCCTCGTGCAACCTTGATCGACTCACTAGAGACTCCGTTATGTTGGAAGATGGTAACTGACCAGCTGTAGAGTTCTTTAACATAATTGACCAGGGGAAAAGGTATCCCCAAATGCCTCAGAGCTATCAGTATGGTTTCGTGGCTGATGGAATCGAAAGCCTTCTTTACATTAACAAACACCATATTTAAAGGTAAAAGATTACACTTCGTCTCGTCAATGATCGTTCTTAGTGTCCAAACATGTTGTGCGATTCCGTCGCCTTCAAGAAACCCCTTTTGGGAGCTACGGAGTTTTAAATTAGCTTCCCAGCATTTTGCCAAGATCTTATGAAACAGGCGGATAATAACGGAGGCAATAGTCAAAGGACAATGATCGAGAGCAGCTGGATCATCAACCTTGGGGATAAAGATTGTTCTCCCCATGCACATTGCAGATGGTTTCGTACCCGCCAATAGCCATAGATTAAAGTGACTTGCCAGTTCGTCGGCAGGAATAGAGTTCAGTTCCTTTATAGAGATCATATCCGAACCCGCAGCAGACTCCTTAGTTTTCCTTATATCATTGACTTCCTCGACAGAGACAGGATCAAGAAGGCACCAATGGGTATTTTGATTTTGGGAAGGTGATCTACAATCAGGCAAAGATTCTGCTGAAAAGATGCTCTTCCAAACATCAGTCATTTCAGACAGAGATAGCTTAGAGTTTTTTTTACCCCTTTCCCAGGTACCCTCTAAGACCTGTTCAGCCGCTTCCGACTTATTCTTAGCATACAGATTCTGCATCTTTCTATAAAAGAATCGCCTCCTCCGTCTACTATCGGTAGGTATATTGTCATCTTGGGCTGATCTTTTCTTTTTGGGTATTTTATTATTAAGTTCATTGGCATCAAGCCAAGCACTGAGTTCAATATCAATCTGACTGCGTGTATTTTCATTAGGTTCACCAGGGACTATATTTTGAAAAATCGATGGATTATAAATGTGCGATACATCGATCGCATCTAACAGCATTATAGCCCAATCTGGAATAGTATGTTCTGTTTCAGAGGGTAAAGCCCGTTCAAGAGGAGGTTTTTGGTCATTAATGTTTACTTCAGGTGTTACATCATTTATCGTAATTATCTCATTCATTAGCTGGATATATTTAGACTGCTTGCGCAGACCCTTTATAGACTCAACGGATCTAGATGGAAAGTTAGCGCTTATAGCAGCATTTATGCTACCTTTATAGCCCTCCTCGCGCAATTTCATTTCACATCTTATCACCAATATCATCTCCTCTTTAGACCATCTTGCTTTCACCCTACCCACTGGCGCACAAGATTCATGATAAGCCCCAGCGTGAGCCCTTCTCATGTGTATAGACAGACTGGCTTTAGACCTAAAAGATCTCGAACAGCTAGAACAGGTAAAAGAACTCGAAGATTCAACAGTGTCAGATGGTATAATGTTAGGGTCAACAGACTGACAATTATCTTTTTTTTGGTGACTCCTTCGATGGCTAGCGAGACCACCTTTATTTTTAGCGATAAAACCACAAATGTCACAAGTAAGTGTCATTTTCATTCACTAGATGCCCCGGAAGGGTATTGCACTATTCATCTCAGCAGAGCTGTATTTAAAATAAGAGAAAAATATAAAAGTGCAATTAAAAACTCCGATTTGGAGTGGCAGTAGATTTAGCTTCCCCTGGGCAGATGTTAAGCCCGGGTACTGGCGGTGGGAACCATGAGAAGGTACTACTGCCGTAACTATGGCTCTATAAAATAGCGGGAAATGGCAGGAAATTCGTCACAGATATCAAATTTATTTAAAATCTTAAGATCATAGACCTTAAGAGAATCATAGTTACTTCCGCCCTCCTGTAGCTTTGCTTAGCTACTTCGGCAAAAAACTCCTGCTAGTCTGACCTGATGTTCTCAAGGGTTCGTTCTGTTACTGTGCCGCCCAGTCCTATCATCAGTTCCGGTATACTGCATACCTTGCTTTGTTATTAGGCAGCATAGGCAAGGGTAGGTACCTGAAAAATACAAACACATTAAAGAAAATTACTTTATTGCCAAGGGTTTATGATAAATTGTATTTTTAGTAAATATTTAGTACAAATTTCAAAGTAAGTTTTTACCAGAGGCTCCTGTGACACCAAATACTTGGCACAGAAACTCTTAGTCTCCAAAAAAAAAACTTTCTGCTTTTTTTCTCCGAGAAAACAGAGCATGCATACCAAGAATGAATCAATTCCAGTCTCAATGTTGTTTAACTTTATTAATTTACTATACAAAATAATCGTTTTTATTTTCTTAAATTAATTTTAAATTGTTAAAACCAATAATTTATAGCAACCATTGCATGAATAACTTTATAGCTTTTTCAAAGTATGTTAACTAAAAAAAATGACTGTAATTTTCAATTCAAATAATTATGTGACATCACTAAAGAGTTTACCTCCACTTGCCAGCTTTCAGTGTTTTAATTTGCTCAGTGTAAAGTGAGAAACCTGTTTTATGTTAGTCCAATTATCCTTGGCTTTAAAGATGCTGAAAACCACAGTGTTGAATTTTGATTTTGGTTTTCAAGATTTGCTATCTGGATGCTATTTTGAAAGTTCCTCTAGCAGCATCACTGCCTATTTTCAGATGTATGTAGACTTCAGGAATTACATTATTGTGTCATGTAAGCCTTCTAGCCCAAAAGTAAAAAGAAAATTTGAAAGTTGTTTCAAATGTTCATAGTAAATTGTTTTAGTTAATACCAGAGTTTAAGAAAGCGTTAATGTTTTCACTCATTTTTTCATCAAGGTGGAAGTGAATGAGTCGTTGAAATCCTCGAAACAAATAGGGCTTCTGCAATCTTGCTTCCAGTCCCAAAGGCATTGGGAAAGTCCATTGGAACCGCTTCACTTGACAAAATTCTCTGGATCTGTCAGCTCTTTGACTGTTGTCAGTTTGTTTTTCACTTTCAAATGCTAACGCCACTGGGTCTTTGTACAGTACCAGGCAAAAGTAAAAGGCACACCGCATGACAGACGACCCTGGAAACCTTTAGGTAACCTGCTCTCAATCTTTATAGGCTTAATAGGCTTGGACTTGCTTTTGTACTTGGTTCAGTGCTACTTCCAGTTTCCTATGTTTGATGTTCAGGCTCTAAAGGCATAGTCTATGTTTGGCTTGCTTTCTCTGAATCTATTCTTGTTATGAGGCAGTGTTCTTCATAAGTGTGTTGATTTTGCAAAGCAAATTGTGAGTACTTGGAAACAATGGTTGTTGAACTCGACTTCCTCTCAACAAAATGGATGGACCGTGTTGCTGGAATAGGGTTAGAAGCATCCCATCTGTTAAAAATTTTGCGACCTAAGAAACATGTTTATGAATATTATTAAGACTTTTTAATACTACAATGATTTTATACTCATATCAAACTACTAAAAACAAAAAGAAAAACATTTATGCCATACACACTTTAAATAGCTGATGTATCTCACCAGTTTTGTAAAGGAGCTGGCGTTTCTGTTGATACTCTCTCTTTCCATCTGGATTCTTGACTGAACAGTAATCTATTTTTAGGAAACATCCTGCTGATATCATCTCTCAAATAAAATTCTTAAAACTTTTTATTTGTTCTTCCAATACTGTATCACTTTTCTTTCTTTTTTCCTCAAAACCCAACCTCCTCCTTTTGCTACCATCACACAAATCAATCACAGACTTCCTTTTTCTTGGTGAAAGATCTTGTACCATCTTGGCCAGAACTTCACCTTTTCTTTCTGGATATTTTTGGAGATAATTTGTAGCTCTATTTACAGCATGGCTTAGTAGTTGGAGACTCATTTTCAGTTTTACAATAAATACTCAATTTTTCTTGGCAGTACCATTGGGCGTTTTAAGGAGTTCTGTAACTGTGGTACTCTTGAGTTGTGATGGTGACTCGCAGAAACTAGTAGCTTGGTTTGCATTAGTTGAGGAAGCAATCAGGAGAATTTTTTCTGTGTAAGTGCACACGTGCGATTGCAAATCACAAAGTTTTAACACTTCTTTATAGCATGTGTTGTTGCATTTAACTTGAAGTTCAGAAATCATTACCTGAATCACTGGAGCCGGCTCAACAAGATCTACAGGTTTAGTTTTTGTTTGCACTCGCTGATCAAGAATTTCTCTATATACAAAACAAAGGTATTCAGGTTTGGGTTTTCAACCAGCATGCAGGGTCAAGAGGTTTTCCACCCCTTCTGTTTTTCATCTTAGCTTCAAAAGTAAATTGTCAAAACGATTTTCGCTGGGGTCAAACGTAATTTGCTTTTATATTCCCCAACTATAGTTTCGATAAATGTGGGGCCACACTGGGACTCCTGGACGCCGTCTTTGTTTTCTTTGGCCTGTGTGCATACTGGACAACCTTCCGATCTTTTATGTACTAGTGGCTGCGTTGTGGCACTTTTGGCACAGCTTTTGGGGAGTTCTGTCTCATTAATCATCTTTTACATTAATGATAAATGCAAATCAGAATGTTGTTGGCAAGAGTAACTCGGTTCTTTTTCTGCTTTTAACTTTTTCAAATCGTACAGAGCGTTTGAACTATTGCTGTGTGAGTATCAATTCCCAGATTGGAGCCTGTTTTTGTTGAAGTTTCCTTTAAGAACGAATTAGATGGATAATTGTATAGTTGAATGATTGATTACGAGAATATTTACTAAGCGAAACGGATGCAATTTTATGCTAAAGCTTATTTTAATTCAGATATTTTAAATATTGCAAAATACTAAGAGTTTGGATGTGCCTAGGTAACGTTTGTCTTTAAACGGAGGTACAAGGTTTTTGTAAAATATATATGCTTTCGGGTCGACCCGCCAGAAAAAATAAATTGGTTTGGCTGAAAAAGGATGGCTTTAGGAATTGTTTTATTGTTTAAATCAGATGAGGGACTTACAAAATCTTTTACAAAATGGATATCTTATTTAAGTTAAGTCTGCGTCCATAAGTAAAAACATTCAAATAATCAGTGTTTCATCAAAGTACGTGCAGTCACGACAAACAGCTGTTAGACTGTTTCAATTAAATTAACAATTAAAATTGCACAACAGACGCATCATTACATCTATTTTAAGGGTTGAACTTGCCGATCTTTTGGCCTTAATTATTTCGCTAGGATCATTGAGAAATTTGATGTTTTCGTTGGATCTTTAAAGACGTTCCTGTTGTTAAATGTTGTTTTTAACCCGAGAAGATAACCTGAAATTGCTTACTGGGAAGGAAAAAGCATGACGCTGACTGGTTGAAATTGACAAATTTACAAGTTGAATTTGATAGTTTGAAACAAATTGGAACAAAAAGCGCTATCCTTCTTTTTAGGACACAAAAGACTAAATCAACGTGCCTTTTATTTGCAAGAAAAATTCAAATAAAGTACAAAACAAATATGTTATCCATGCTTCACAACTATCCGTCAAAAAAGGAAGTGAGCGATAGTCTGAAAACAAACTCGTTCAGCCATAACTGTAAAGGTTATGATGTATAACCTTGTCATTACCAATTAGATTAGTTATTTAATATTGTGAAACATCTGTGCATAAAATATGGAAAAATTGTTTTACTACGCATATACTTTTTGTTTTGTAGTCTGTCGTGTGGGCTCTTACTTGATTTTGGAAATAGAGACCATAGTTGCTATGGTCAGTGAGTGCTTACCAAAAAGATTACTTCACATGTGCAAACTAAGTTTCCACCTGGAGGACATTCTAAACAGCCGTGTTTTCAAGGATTTTTGTCTCACTCAAAGTTAAAAATGTTGGGTGCAACAAACCTTAAACAATTTCAGGAAGGCAATCTTTACCTTTATTGGTAGAAGCTTGCGTAGCTTACCTTGCTGCCATTAACACGAGGAATTTTCACCAGACGGACAAAACCTTTGCTGCTAAGCAGAATCTTTGTCTTTAACAACATGGTTTAAAATAGCAACAATATTCTTTTTCATGGTGTAAACAGCAATAAGTCTGTCTCTTTCAAAAGAATTTGGTGTTTTTAATGTGTTCTGTCTAATTGCCAGGCCATAATATCGCTGAATCTGTTTTATCTTGCCTTCAGTGAGACAACCATGACCTCCAATTGGCTTTCCATCAGCTAACTTGCCCTTTGTTCGTGATTTGTGGCTTAAAAAATGTTTTGCCATCCTTTTTTTAATGTGACTGACACAGTTCAACTTTTCAACCTTCACGGCCTCATAAGTGTACTCAACTGAATTAAATGCCGCGCTATCCCCATCACAAACCATCCATTTACATCTCATATTGTGGAGCTCCAAAGATATGTTCCACAAAACTTTTGCTCCTTCTGCCTCCATTGCTGGTGAACTGCCATCGAAATTGACACCACAACTGTCAGCTGCTATGTGTTCAATTTTCCAGCCTGTGAATTCTTCATCTGATTTGCAACTTCTTTTATTATGAACACACTTTTTCCAGGATTATGAAAACACATGATAGTCAATCACCTCTCCAGTTTCAACAGAAAGCACGAAAACATATCCAATGAGAAAGGTAAACCCCCTCTTTGCCCATGATCCATTAAAACTTACAGCCACATTGAGGGATGAATCACTTACTTCGCCTTCAGATTCATTTGAAGTGATTTTTCAAAGTCTTTGCCCTGCTGCCCTCATTTCGTCTTTGGCTTCACCCTCTAGACCAGTCATGATTGTCTCTACATGTTGATAATACGCTGTTTTCGATAGACTTGGCATGTTCATTATGGAAGAAAAGGTTGCCAGGCCTTCCAAACCTCATCCTGGTTGAATAGAGTGGTACACCATGCGGCTGTTTACATCCTGACACCTTCCTCTCTGAGTCACAAGAAAGGATGTTTCCCGTGGCGACTCCTTATTCCAAACACTGCACTGAACTGATAGATCAGTCAGGCCACTTCTGCCAGTTTCGTTTTTTTGAACAGGCTTTCTGTTTCAGGTGGCTCAATACATCTGCCAACCTTAATGATAAGTTTAATTAATTTGCCTGAAACATACTCTTCTACGGTTGCAGACTGGTCTTGGTATTTTATGCAGAAACAACGGTTATATCTAAAGCATTTCCAAACTTGGCGGAGCCATCAGCTTAAAGCTATTGGTGAGATGCTTGGCAACTGCATGCATTTGTACTTGTTTTGGACAATGGTTTTCAACTGAAGAAAGAAGAGTTTCATGGATTGTATTTACAGGTTTGCTGTTGTATGTCTTCACAACCTACCGTGTGGCTTGTATTTTTTTTGGTTGTTCTTGCATAAAAGGCATCTCTGAAGGCACCAGAGGAAATTTTCTGGGCGTTTACTAAAACTTCTTCCTCTGTTTCCACCTACCGTTGAGTCTTCACATAAAACTTTTCAAAAGTGAGACTTGCCTTGACTTTAAGTTTGGGCAATAGTGTTTAAAGGGACTATGTCACACAGAGCGCATGCGTGTGACCACTTGAATGCGTTAGGCTAACTATTTCAAGATTTGGTGTGAGGGTTTCGATCTGTTTATATCGCGTTCATCCTTGCGAAGTTTGAGAAACTTTTAATAGCAAAACTATCTTTATTGATTGTACAGCCTGTTCGTAACATCCATTCATCAAAGTTCGGGTTTTTGTACCGTTTATGTTGTTTGCATTTAAGGTCATGTCGCATGGCAGCCGTCGAACTGGAATCGGTCGCAAAAGAGTCTACGACAGCAGTAAAACAAGAATACAAGTTTGGCAAAAAGGTCAT
>JAOBRB020115799.1:0-13619 GCA_027575285.2 Zoanthus pulchellus
AAAACCGGCGAATTTCGCTACTCGATGACTATTACTAATAGACCACTAGTAGCGTAGCCAATCACAATGCGGGATTTGCAATAGTCCACTAGTTGGGTGATACTAAATTCAATTAGCCTCACTTTGGTGGTGTTTGACCGGAAATTTCAAAACAACACTTTGCACTTATCAACGTAAGCCGGTGGGGGGATGCAAGGGGAGCAGCAGAGGAGGGAGGTTAGCCTGTGTACAGCCGCCCCTTCACTGGAGCTCCTTTCCAGTGAAGGGGAGGCTGTACACAGGCTAGAGGGAGGTTTGAACTGGCATGCTTTTCCGTGGGTGAGCAATTTGACGACCAGTCACATACCGAGGGATTGGCTATTTGCTAAGAAATCAAGCAACCAATTTCGGTGTTAACAAACAATATCGGCTTCAAGGCAGGGAATAAGTAACGCGTTGTGAAACATGCTAACTCCAAAACTGCAGGCCAAAGCAAGCTATAGACCGAATTCATAAATATGGCGGCCACGCGTATCAAGCCTGGGACGAACCTGGAAATGAGGCATTTTAGGACACATTCAATTAAAATTTATTCACCGTTTCCTAAAATGCCTTGTTTTCATGCTCGCCCCAGACTTAATCCGTGTGGCAGCCATATTTATGAATTCGGTCTATAGAAGGTAGTAAACTGGAACAGGAGTTAGAATATTAACCCTTTCAGTCCCAGTTCAAATATTAAGTTCTCCAAACATGAGCCTATACTTTTCATTGAACAAGTTTGAGAGATTTTCGCTTTTAATCTTCAGTAGTTTACTTTGTTCGATCAATTTTCATTTTCTCATTGCCAAATGTCTTATTTTGTATCTGTTATGTAAGGAGAAGTTGAGTGTTGATAACTGATTGGGAGTGAAAGGGTTAATCCTTTGGTTAGCGCCAATTAGGATTCGAGAAACCAAAGTTTACCAAGCGTGAAAAAGATAAACAAAAGAATATATGTCCACTTCATAAAAATAGCTTTAATACGGTCGCTATATTGATGTTAAAACTACCTTCATTCTATTTACAAATAACACCGGAATAGCTTTAAATCTTAACTTCAACACTAAAATAGATAATTGTATATCCTTAATGCTCATTTACACTATAAATAGTTATAATTTGACTTCCACAAAAAGTCTCCATGATTTAAGACAAACACAAACGTAAAATCTATTAGCATCACCAATGCAACATTTCTTTAATTTATACTGAAAATTGTTACCCAAGAGCTAACCTAACAAATCATTTTTTAAACACTTAGAAACATGAAATGACAAAGGATTTTAAAAGCTTTCATGCTATTTCACCATTTTTTTTAAACACACAAGTTTAAACTACACAAAATGACAAGCCTCAAATCGACCGAAATTAATTTAGTAACGAGGTCCTTGAAAAGAAAGGTCCCCAATAAAATGCTATTTGTACTTTTACGAGAAACAATTAATTGATCGGATTTGTTTCACTCTAATAAAAACAAAAATGTCCTATACATTTTTAAAACACTTCAATATGCCCAACAAATATTTAGTAACTTCAAAATTAACGTTACTAAATGTGATAACAAGTTTGAATGTACAATAAATCAGATTTGAAGTCTTTTGCATCAACTCCTCTGATTTTTCTGGAAGAAATTAATTTTTTTTTTCAGGCAGTATCTTAGAGGTAACGTTTCTAACTAGGTTATCGGTTCAATTAGCATTTGCACTATTTGTAATGAAAAAGTTAGGCGCCATTTTCTCACTAAGTGTAGTTTATTTCATTTCATAAAACAACGGAAAGTAAATTTTGAAATTTCAAAAATCATTAAAACGTGTCAATGGAGGGCAGTAATCCTGTTTGATGAAATCGGACACAGACACTTCAATTATCTGAGTGAGTAATTATTAATTAAACCACATTTAAATACTCAAAAGTCGTTAAAGTATGCATATGCGATAGTCAGTTAAAATTTCTTCCCATTTTAAAATTAAAAGTTTCACCCACATGAGATGCAAACGTTTCGAATGAAATTAATAATAATTACGTGTCGTACTAGAATAAAATGGACGCAATCTAATAAAAAATAAAATGCCAAAATAAATGACACATCAAACACGATTCAATTCAGGTAAAACTAATGAGCAATATTTTTTAGTCTTAGCGTTAAAAGCAAAGCACTTTTTTTAAAAGCTACTACACTCAACACAAATCTCTTTCCCTTATAACCTTATTGGTGTAAGAAGTCGTAAACAACATTAATCAACCAGGTTTTTCACTTGACTTCTTGGAAGAAAAAGGCCAGCGAACGAAGACAAAAATTACTAAAACTCATAAACTCTATATGTGTTCGAACGAAAAAATCTGAGCATGCGCATACATTCTTAAAATATTTCTGTTATTAAATACTTTTCGGCAAGAATGGCCAGAGTTGGACCTTTGTTAAACATCGTAACCGTTTGAGCTTGGCCAAAGAAGAACTTAAAATCTATGAAATAAAATAAGAAGCGACATGAAACGAAATAACATTCTCCAACCTTAATCCCATTCTTAACATATTCAGTAAAAGAATTCAAAAGAATTTCGATTTCCATTTTAAAATTTTAGATTTAAATATTTTTTCACTGAAGGAAATGATTTTTTGCGGAGGGAGAACTCACACTTTCAAAACAATGTTGAAACTTAACTCCCCACTTTTCTTGCATTAGGTTTTAGAGAGTTTAGCTTTTCGTGTTATGAAATAAAGGCCAACCTGATTATATACAATTATTGTGTGGATAAATTAAATACTGCATAATGATTGGTACTTAACGCGTTATTACTGGCTTTTAACATTGGTTTCCAACTGCCACCATTCGTTACAAAAATGTTTATATTAATTTATACATAAAATTTTAGTTTCTTAACACCAGATAAAACACTACGATTATCTTTTAAAACATATCGAAATGCAATTTTTCGTTTAAAATCCAAACTAGTTTCGATTACTTCCCAATTTAAAAATTTAAAAACTCACGTTGATAACACAAATCTCAAAATGTTAGAAACTACCGCTAAAAGTGGAATTTCCAACGCTATCACTTATTGGAAATAAACTCGAGGCTTCCCTGAGTTTGAGCCCATCAAATAATGACTGTATCCATGACAACCTCCACTATTTGGTAAGACATTAAACGCCTTGACTGTCCCAAGTACTGGCGGCGGGAGTCTGGGACCATTACGACTTGTCCCAGGTAAACCAAGACTTGGTTGCACAGCAGCTTGGTAGCCTTGCCTAGCAAGCATCCGTTGACTTACGGTTGGATTTAGCAGCTGCGCTGCTGTGCTGGGGGGTGATCCAGCCCTTGCCATATATGGTAACTGTGACGTAATTGGTGCGCTTTGAGGCATTGCAGCAATGCCTGAGTAGATAGGTTGCGCAAGTAATTGTGCAGGTGTGTGCGGCAAAAAAAGGAAAGGTTCTCTATTGGAGCTGCAACATCGACCTTCATTGCCTGCCAACACAAATTGCTGCGACGGTGCAAATGGCAACGTTGGTGAAACATATGAGGGGCCTTGAGCAGAATATTGTCCAGAGAACTGCGGAGCAAAGGTGAGGGAACTGGGTCGAGCCTGTCTCGATGGATTATGGCGGTGATCTCGTTGATGACGACTGCTGTGAGAATGACTGCGCTGATAGTGAGATTGTGGTGAATAATGACGACTTGCAGTACCCTGATGAGTTCGAATTTCTTTACTTCCGGTATTTAAGGCGTCCACATCACATTTCTCGTCAGCGCTTTCTGTGTCGGAACAGTAGGAAGTGTGGCCGAGTTGACTCCTACACGCCACAGGGTTCTCTTCATCACTAATGTTTAAATAATGGTTCAAGTTGTCATTAAATCTTTGTCCATAAACATCCAGCAGCATCCCGCTGCCCTGCCCTCCTTCCTTTGAATCCTGAAACTCAGACGCTCCATTAGTGGTTGAGCTGACCAAATTATCACCAGAGCCACCCCTTGTCGAGTGACACAGCATCGCCACTCGCGAACTTTCTGAAGACTCATTTAGGCCTGGGCTGGAGCTGTCAATCGAGAATGATGACGTCACAATGCAGTCTTCATCCTCTTCCTCTTCGTCCTCGTCATCTCCGAACGCGTCACAATGGTCGTCATGTTCATCTCCATCATAAGGCTCATTATTAACATCTTCAGCCAAGCCCTGAGCAATTTGTTCCCCAGGATTGGAACCCAACGAGTTCTGTTCCATCTCGTCACTGGAACTTGAAATAGTAATAACACTCGGTGACGATGGGCTGTCGGGAATTTCGATTGGAGATGACGTGGATTGCCGCATGTCTGCTTCAGAGACCGGAAGTACGCCATGGTTCATAAAAATACTGGTCGGCGTCCCGCCACGTGGAAGATCGCCGAAGAAATGACTTCTCTCACTGTGACGATGGCGGACTGGTGAGGACAAAGTGCGCCGCAGGGAACGATGGATATTTCTTGACGACATCCTGCTTGCCGAGAGTTGCCCAGTTGCAGACAATGCTAAGGAAATCAAGGCTGGATATAAATATTTCTTCTGGGCAGGAGTTTATCTACTTATTCAATAGGCCATTTCCGAGATCTCTAGTTTTCCTGATTCAAAACAAGTCAAAGAGCGAAACCTTTCATATGAAAATGAGTACTGCATTCGATTTCATTTTCACGCAAACCAAAGTCATTTTCATAAGAATTGCTTCATACTTAGATTTGTATTTAAACAGAGGCACAAGGGAGCTCGGAAATGGTCTATTTGTTTTAAGTGACGTAAAAACCAGGGCATTACGTCACCGTTAATGGTGGGAACTACCCTTTAAATCTACCGCAATGAAAAAAGAGCCTGAATGTCAGCAAGCTGCTAAAAAAGTTTAATAATTCGTTAAAATGCAAACTCAGTAACTTTTTACAGTAGATTAATAATAATAATAGGACTGAGTCCAACCCCGTCTGCAATCATATGAGTGATTAAGAAACGGGAGCCCGATTTGTTAGTTCACGAGTATGACTACAGACTGATGACTGTACTTGAACAGTTGTCCCATGGGATTCTGGAAACATTAATGCTTATGCAAAGAGTATGATTTCTGATATTGGCTAATTGGACGACACCAAGTCCTGTTACAAAATAATCACAATGATTTCAATTTCCGAAGTAAAAAAGAAGTTCATTTCAAAATTAATTTTAATTGCAGTTTTTCATTCATGGTGAAAACACTAAAAGTGATTGGCTCAAAAAACAGTCCGATTACAGCCAACTGTCCTATTAACATTATCCAATAATAATTTCGCAGATTAATTAGTACAAAATATAGCAGTATTTTATAGTTATTATTAAATTGCTAATACCCTAAAGAACAAACACCCCAACAGTTTAATAAAAATAATATAAAACAAAAAAACTAAATTGTTGATTATAAGTACTTTCATTACCACTGTAGAAACAATTTTTCTCATTGACAATTTGTCAAGTGCTTTTATCCTGAACAACAGGAAAATGACTCAATAACGACAAAAACGTTCAGCTTAACACCGCTGAAAATCACAAAACACCGGCTATTTGAGAATTCAATCGTTGAGTTCGTTGGACATGTACATATCCTGCAATGTTTTTTGGTTCGTCAAAATAGTTCTGAAATCATGTTTTATTCTTGAACCTTGTGATTGTTTTTGGAGCAAATGCAAGAAAAATGTTTGATCGTAGGACGCTCTTTCGGCAAGAACACTTTTACACTGATATACTTTCAATTGCGCCACTTATGAGAATTTACAAAAAAACATACATACCATGAATTTGCAAGGGTACGTTTTGAGGGCCTGCAAGTTGCCATGGAAACACGTTAGCTGGGATCTGGGGACCATTCCAGATTGGAGGTGCTACCGCTGAAGGTTGTTGCATCACAGGCATAACTGAAAATAGGACTGAGCCTGCAGGCCGATAAGGTTCGTGACCAGTGGCACGTCGATGCTGTAAAACAACACAAAATTTAATTGGTTGGCTTTTGTACTTCTGATATTGAAGAAAACAGCTTCTGGAAATAAAATCAATGAACTTCTTCAGCGTTTTTAGCAGATCCTAAAATCTTCCCGTTTATCGATACTTTCTCAAGACCCTCAACTTTTTGACCTCAATTGTAAATACTTGTAAACAGGTTCTGGAAAGCCCTTAGGGGAGAATTTGTATATCTTTATTATGATTATAATTATGACTGTGATTATGACTATGATTATGACTATGATTATAATTATGACTATGACTATGACTATGATTATAATTATGACTTTGATTATGATTATGACTATGATTATAATTATGACTATG
Organism: Zoanthus pulchellus; assembly: GCA_027575285.2. Lineage (NCBI taxonomy): Eukaryota > Metazoa > Cnidaria > Anthozoa > Zoantharia > Zoanthidae > Zoanthus > Zoanthus pulchellus. The sequence continues at coordinate 6,340 of JAOBRB020115799.1, forward strand.
ATTATGACTATAATTATGACTATGATTATGATTATGACTATGATTATGACTATGACTATGATTATGATTATGACTATGACTATGACTATGACTATGATTATGATTATGACTATGATTATGACTATGATTATAATTATGACTATGATTATGATTATGACTATGATTATGCCTATGATTATGATTATTACTATGACTATGACTATGATTATGATTATGGTTAAAGGTCTTTCTTCTTCCCCACTACCAAACCTTCATTATTTTTTTCTCTACTCATCCAAAATGGCAAGCGTGGTTTTGATTTTTTCGCCCAGGTAACAACAAGGCTGCCATCAACGCAGCCTACTTAAATTTAGTTGGTTTGGTTTACTTTGGTATCATTGTATTTTAGAACTGTATACAATTTGGCCTTCTGTTTATGAACAGTAAATGTCTTACTATTTTTCCAGAAGCATTTTAGTTATGTCAGTTCGGATATCAATTTACACGTCTAATAAATATTCTGGGATAGATATCACAATGTTCCTTAGACAGGTGACAGACAAATGACAGGTAGAAATTATGAAAGGGCAGCTACCATGGACAGCAGTAGAACAAACAAACAGTGAGTTCTTATCATTGTAAATTTAACTAGTACCAAACTTACCTCATGAACTCTCTCGTAGCTCTCACCCTCCTTAAAAGGAAAAGATAACTCATTAGAACTTGTGTCAATGAGCTCAGTAAACTAGACTTTTTATGACCCAAACTTTCACAACTTAAGACCTACATATGTAAACCAAAATTTATATTAAAAGATTAGAATGCAGTTACTAAACAGGCCTGTGAGATTTGAAATGTCGCTCAAGCACTTTTCTGTGTTTTTTCCCATGCTTCTTCGAGGTATTTAGTGTACGTGTTAAGCAACTTAGCTAGCAGAAAGTTTCAAATTTTGACGAAATCAAATTTAAGATATTTTAAGACTTAAACAAAGAATTTTTCCAGGGCTTTAAAGCTCAAATACAATTATAACACTATTTAAGGACCTGTAGCCACCCTGATTTTAAAGCGCTAACAAAACATTGAATGGAGAAGACAAAGTATATCATATGGCGGACACATTTCAATGCTTTGTTTAAAATTTATAACTTACGTAAATCTAATGGCAAAGAATCATGATCCCAGGCAAAATTATACAATAAAGTCCCCTGGGATAAGGTTTACATGTGTTGCAGACCAGGACATTACCATGATCCCAGGCAAAACTAAACTAAGTCCCCTAGGGTAGGGCTTACCATGTGATGTAGGCCAGGGCTAGGTTCCGCAGACATATACCCATTGTCATCTGATCCTCTCCACATTCCCGGACCAGGATTCATTGGCCGGCTACAAAGTATAAAATACGTTACTGACAAATTAGTAATCATTTTAACAGCTTATGTTAAATTAGGTTTTAGCTCCCAATGGCATAACAAGTTACATAAATCAGAGCCACTACCTTGCAATTTTAAAATACCAAAAATAATATGGATTCCTAGAAATAACGAAAGATGGAGGATGGAGGGGGGAGGGGAGGGGAAAATTTGTACACCACCATGCCCCCTAATTATTTAATTGAGCCAAGAATGTGGTTTATATAACATAATAACTATTATAATTATCATTCATATAACATCTTCATTTGTTACTTTCATTAAGGCCATTTTTATTCGCTGTATGAACTAAAATTGAGTCAATAGATTATACAACAATATTAAATGACCATACCTGGGGTTTTCCATGGCCTGAACACTTTCTGGCATTATGGGTTGTACGGCTGATAACCCCACGGCAGGATTCCACTGAGGGATCAACTAGAACACAAACAACATATAACATATTAAAACTTTTAAGGCCACTCCCTACCCTAAATGTTGGTGGATAGTGAAGGAGTTGAAAGAAGTATTTGAGTTGGAAGAATTTTGTGGATAACCGTCAAGCTGGAAAGTTGAATTGCCTTTAGTGTGAAAAGTAACAAAAGTTAAATGTTGGCGAAAGCTGAGCCATAAAGTCGAAAGATATCAAGTTTGTTAAATATAAAAAAGCAGTGGTTCAGATAGCAATGAAGATGAATGAGGTGAGATGCGACAGGTATGTGTTGAGGAGGGATGATGATAACATGTTTTGAGAATGAAGTGTGTAAAAAGTATCATTGAGGTGCAACTTGTAAAAACGATTTTCTGGGAAAAATGTATGAATTATGTTCCATAAAGAACACAGGAAATTGTAAACTGTCAAATATCTGAAAATATATTAAATCTGCTTATAACCAACATAAATCTATCGCAAGGCTTGTTTGAAAAGTAAGAGTGTAATAGAAAAGTCTATAACGTTGATTAATAATGATGATTGAGGTGATAGCAATGATGGTGATAGCGAAATAGTGACAATGTTAATGACAACAATATAGTAAAGATAATGATGAGGATGTCCATTTACAATTATATCTTTAGGATATTACTGATGCTTCTACTGCTGATGGTGATGAGAAGGATGATATCAATGAAACTGAGAACAATAATGCTTATGTTCAAAAAGATCTTAAACATGCAATGATAGATTTTTTATTATAATTCTGATTCATACTTGAAGTGAGGGATCAGAAGCAAATCTCTTTGGAGGCCATGATGATAACTGTAAACTCTGCTCAAAAAGAAAAAAGAAAAACATTACTGTACTATTTGCATGTACTTTACTGTTACTTGTCCACTGCATCAAGATTTTTAAGGAACAAAATAACATACTAGAACTAGAGTAGATAAGTTATAATTATTTGCATGTATACTGCAAGTGATAATTAGCCTTCAACTGAAAATAAAAGTTTTGTAAAAGTTATATAAGGCGAAGTGAAACACTGATAAACTTTGGGGTGAAAGGACTTAACAAAAAAAAAGCAAAAAAACACTGCACCAAAAACCTGATATACAAAATCTGGAAGCTACATCTTTTTTGAAAAGAAAATCTTTATTTCTTTTTAACTTCACCATAGGAGTACAAGTTTCTGCTAGGAACTAAATAACCATTCATACATGACAAGGTGTGGATTTAAAAATTTGATAATAAAAATCAACTACAAATACCAACTTACCTTAGCGAAGAGTCCTGAATTTACTGGCAGTGATAGTGAAGCCTGTGGTAATGCCATGGACACAACAGCAGGGGCTCCCTGTGACAGATAATAACTTAACATTTAGGATGTAAACTTTAACATTTTCATCCCACAGCTACAAACATTCAGGCTATACACACACACTACACACTTAATGACAACTCCCCAAAAGGGCTTTTCAGTGTCATATTAAAAACCTCCCTCTTCCCCAATTAAGAACCCCAACTGGTAGGAGGCAAACCAGTTGGCTATTTACAAAGGGTGGTTAATTTGTCCCTGGGATCACCGAGGACAAATTCATTCAGTGATTAGAGCCGGGGAATCGAACCCGGGTCTTCCTCATTCAAGCCCCAGCTCTAACCACTGCATCACGCTGCCTCCTGGCTATCTCTTTTGTTCTTAAGGAGTCTTAGTGTGAGCTTAGTCTTTCTAAACCATGGGGTCATTGTGCCCTATCTAGTGGCTGTGTTATTACAAGTATTAATGATCACAATTTGTAAACTGACCATACAGATGTCTCACCTGGTGGCTGTTTGGCTGTGATGCAAACAGATGCTTCTGAGGAGACAAAGCATCAGGCTGGCACATGACAGTAGTATGCATAGGGGTACAGTGTGACCTTCGGTAATCTGGTCGGGTGTTCTGAAGAGGATTCTGACAAATAATTAGAATTACAAAAGATTACATTAATCTATTAATGGTCCATCAACCTTGTGACAACTCTGATAATTATAGGCAAATGGAATAATTAATTATATCAAACTCGTAGATATATATTAGAAAATGCTACCTTCCACCACTGACAATACAAACATAATCTGACCTTAGTATTAAACTAAAACGTGAATAGCACCTTTTGTGCACTGTGGTTGGTTCATTAAAAACCAAATATGCTGCACTATTCACCAAAGTCACTCAACTATAAAAAAAATGCTCTGATTTCTCATACACGAGATAGATTGCAAAAAACTAGTTGTAAACTTGTTTTTTGTTAAATTTTGATAATCAAAAGAACTTTTGAATTAAATTATTTGAATAAGTGCTGTTCATCTGATAGTTTAACACTTATAAAGACAATTATCCCTAATTTTTTGTGGTTTGGTAAATATGCACCACTTAGAAGGATAATTGTATTAGATATTTTGTCAAGTCTGATTATGATATATTCACTAGACAGATTCAACACATCAATGTTGAAAGGTAATTTCTAGCAGCACTTGAAGCTGCAAATGTTTTGGTCGTCATGGCAAGTAAATTAAATAATTGGCTACCAAAACTGTCAGAAATGTCGCGAATTTGCCGACCTCCTTTTTTTGCCATTAGGTTGTTTTTAGTTGATTTCCAGACTTACGATCACAAGTCAAGAGCAAAAACAAAAACAATTCTTTTTAAAAAAGGTAACCAGATTTATTTTCTTGGTGTGATGAGAATGAGCAATGAGATTGACCCAAAAGTTAGGGCTTTAATCAACATAAATCTCTAACATAAATTTCACACCAAAGATGACAAAGTTCTACAAGTGCAAATTACTGACCATGTGAAAGGCCTGTAAGCCACAGGTAGCCCGTACAATAATAATAACAAATAACAAAAACAAATTCATAGAAATGTTGTTTATATTTAAGAGCAGTTAAATATTTACTATGACACTTGGCAACCTTTTTACTGTAAAAAGTATGGCAGAAAAAAAGGTGAATTACAAAGTAACTAAGTTTGGAGCACTGCCTAGGCCTACAAAAATAAAATTGAGCATTTTTTTCTTTTTAAAACACATTTTCTTATTTGGTCTTACACTGAAACACTCACCATAGCCTGCAGTGGGCTGACATGAATTCCGTTGTGGTGTAAATATGACTCAGCCGACGGCTGTGCAAATGTCAACTGTGATTCTTGAGCTGTCAGACTTTCTGTGACTGACAGCTGTAAGAATGATCCATTACTCACAGGCGGTAGGCCAAGTATAGGTGACGATGGATACAATGTCTGTGGCTCTAATGAGCCACGATTGCGACAACATATTTCCATGTTCTTCAGGGCAGATTTAAAGCTTTAAGAGAGATATCAAAATTAACCATTTTTATTGCTTTTAAACAACTGGAATTTAGTACAATGTAAAGATAAACAGATTGATAAGAGAGAGATAGACAGATTGACAGGCATATGGATTTTGATAGATGATTGGACTGATAGACAGACAGAGATCAAAAAATCTAGATAGTTAAACAGATACTAAGACAAACAAATAGAGAGACAAAGAGATGGACAGACAAAGAAACTCAAATAGACAGAAACTCAACAGACAAAGAAACTCAAACAGATAAAGAGATGGAAAGACAGATTCTGATAGATGAATGGATTGATAGATAAACATATAAATAGACAAACAGACAAAGAAACAGATAGATGGACAGACAGATCTAGATGGATGAACTGACAGACATATACTGTAGATATTATATGCAGATAGTTAGATGGGTGGGTTTAAGTTGCTAGTGGTAAATGTACTGTAAGTTATTTTCAGGAAACATGACGACTTCACCACGGATAAAACTGGTCTTTTTAAATGGTTGAAGCTGCAAAGCATCAAATCACAGGAGTTTCATGCCACTGTGTTGCATACACTTCTTATTGACTCTTAGCTTGGTGAGGTATGCATTTTTTAATCCGGAGTGCCACTTAATATTTTTTTGAGTGAGGTTTAGAAGATTAGAAATTAAAATCGAAATTTGTGAACATGTTTACCAACTACTACATTGTAGATTGATCTGAAGCTGTGGACAATGAAAGTGTATGAGATCTCTTGCGATACGATTGATCAAGGAGACAAAAATATTACAGTAACATTTCCTTCTTGATAAACTTTCATGACAAAACGATCGACTAACAAGAATCTTGATGTTTACATAAATTATCTTACCCCCACCAGCGGGGGTAACTAAAAGACCACTTTTATCCGTACTGAAGTTATAATGAAAACTATTGAACAAAGTGGAGGCTGAACTCAGAAAAATAAAAAAAAAATTGTTTTGTTTGATATCAAATGATGTCAGTGTATATTATACTTACACATTGCAATGTGCGAAGTCAACCAAATGAGAAAGTGTCACAAACTGATGTCTCAGTGCTTCATCAGGAGTTATTCTCTTTTCTGAGTCAATTGTTAAAGTCTTCTTCAACAAATCTACAAACTCATACCTGAAGAAATAATGAAAAAAGGATTATTTGTAATATGTCTGAAACCTTTTCGCATTCTGTTTGTTAAATAAATTCTCTATCAGTCTTTTTCGGGATTTTTTGAAATGCTATTTTGTCTTTCGACGACGACGATATTTCGGCCTACTTAGTACGTCTTCATCAGGTCTACGTATTACTTGATTATTTGTGTCTACTAGTAACACATACACAGGTAGACACTAAGATGGAAAAAAAGCTTTGTTAACTTGTCGATATGCAATCACTAATCAATAAGTGATCTGTGATGCCAAAGAGAGTTGGTCAGGTGTTTAATTTCGACCAATCACAAGTGAAATCGCACAAAGGACTTACGTGCATTAGAGTGTGATTTCAACAAGGTCTAGAATCAATGGAAAACATGGAATTCTTGTTGCAGTTTCCACCACATAAAAGCACTATGCACCAAAACAAGGCAGTAGACACATGTACACTTTGCGTACCATTAACAACTTCACGTCGATTTAAGTGTGTCATTCAGAAATGGTTGACTCCGCTGGATATACTAGCTTACGGGCTCTGTTTTACTCCTTTGGGTATTCACTTCGGTAGCCACCGAAAACGTTTCGAAAAGTTCGGCTGTGTTCGCTTGGGACAAAGTGAGATATTTCGGTAAAAGGTTCAAAAGGACTAACACAATGGAGTAATTAAGCGAGCTTATTCAGCAATGTTGTGAAAGATATCCTTTGTGTTTGGTGTGTGAATGAATTCGAAAGACATTTTATCGACTTTAATCTATTCGCAAAATACTTTCGACGTTTATTTGTATTTATGAAAATAGAGCAGTTTTGGAGCTTTAAAAAGAGATTTTAAACGGGGAATTTTGATCACCGTAAGCCGAATCCCGTTTTTTTTAAATTTCTTTTAAAATTGTAACCGGCGTTCTTGAATGCCAAGGTGCAAGTTACTTCCGACATAACGCACG
>JAOBRB020115909.1:0-13618 GCA_027575285.2 Zoanthus pulchellus
TTGTAACTAATATATATATTTTTCTAAATGTCGACCACTGTCGAACGCACTCTATTAATCTTTGATTACTTCTAGTTCATATGCATATAAACAGCTGCTGTTAACTCGAAGTGGGATTTCGCGTTGCTGTAATTAAGACAAGGTTCACCGGATTCCATAAAAAATGTCGTTTACAAGTACCTCAGGAATGGATCGGGAGCTCTTTTCAGAGCTCGTAGAACCCCCAATCCAACCTTAAATGCTTCACATGGAGCCGCTTAGAATCCATGGACAAGATGGTTTTAACCTGCCAATTTGTTCGCACTTATTATTTAGCGCAGTAATAGTCGTAAATGAAATGCAGAAACAAGCCGCGGCTTACTTTGATAGAAAAAATAGATGAAGCTTTATGGAAAATAACCGAGTAAAATACTTATATGTAAAAAGAATTGTCTATTAAAAAATAACGAATGGTTGATGTTGAGCGAACTGTTAAAAAAATTCACAAAACGCAGTCGTATTTAGCGGGCGGCACATTTACAATGAATTGGTCCGAATTTTTTGTTTAACAAATTCATTCACACGATATTCGTCCACGTAGTTAGTCGGTATTTGCACTTCGATATTTTATTTGAAATAACAGCAACTTTACGGGGTTATCATAAAGCATTGTGGAGAGTTATATTTCTCGAAGTCCGTTTAAGAGCGTGATTTTAGGATCAAAATAAATGAGCATTGACACAAAAAATTAACTTTTACTAAATCGTTGAGAGATCTGATTCAACATTTACACCTAGATGTGAAAAAGAAATTTTTATATATGAATCTTGCCAGGAATGTTGCTTGACACTGCGCGCTTAAAACATTCGAAAAGATAATCTGGTACCTTTTTTTACGCAGTTTACTTATTTTGGCCTTAAGATTACTATCTTAAAAAGCTTTTGATAAGGATTGTCACGGTGCTGTATGAAAGCCCCAGAAAACCTCTGTTTAACGTTGGAAGTAAAAATTATTGACGCTTTGGAGAAACAAACGAGCTAAAACTTAAATTCAAAACGGATAGTTTTAAAAAAGCCTGTCAGGATTTGAACACGCACACCGACTGATTGAGTTGGTATACCGGGCATAAAGGAAATGAATCAAATGTCGCACTAAACTTTTCCCTTTGACTTTATTTGTTGTTGTCAAAATATATTTCGATGAAAAGCTGTGCGCCAAGGCTGGTTGGACGTGATTCAGGTTTAAAAAAATAAAAATGGAAACTATTAATAAAGTTTGACGAGGAAATCGTGTAATAATTGCTTTAACTTGATTTACCAATTTGTAGGTAAAGTCTGTAAATCAAAATCAGTGAGATATAACAACCTTTGTTCAGCTTAAGCGTGATTGACATCTCCGAAGTTGACTATCAAACTTTTCAGAATATATATTAGCTTAGAAAGTTGATGCGTTTCCGCAAGCCAATCACGCGTCGAGAAACACGTGCATTGTAATTCAGATTAGTATGAATTCATTAAGCCAAGTGTCCAGAAAACAATAGGCATTCTGCCCTATGTATTTTGTGTTTCTATAACCGGTTGCGTGAAAACACAAACAGGAACATTGTTTCTAAGTTATTATTGCCCCAAATGATACACGTATTCGTATCATAATATAAACTTCCTCTTTCGATTAGTTTTAATTATCACATATCAAAAGCAAAATGAATGGTACATATGTAAAATACATTAAGGAAGTGATTTATAAGCCGCCATACAACACGAGCTAAATGGCTGGCAATTCAATATTAATTCAATTTCTAAAATAGAAGTTTTACAAATTAAATCGAATTTTGTTCAACAGAACGCAATACAGGAGCGTGGGGGCAATACCTTTTGTCGTAAATGCAAATCTTTTTCCTATTAATCATATATATTCTGTGTCAATATCAAGCCTTATGCATGAAACAAAGTTACACTCCCTTCAAAAACTTGAACTCTAATAAATGATTCATGTCTCTGAAATTTGTTCTTAATAAACACGGTCTGACAGTTTCTCAAAGCTTTTCACATTCGACCTTCATTCAACTAGAATAGCACTAGCTATTTGTAGATGGAGAAGTGTAAAAATGTCTGTAAATGCAAAACTAACTGAGCTGAAATAAATACGTCAAGATGAACCTTCAAAAACGTATTGTATATATATTTATTACAAAAAATCTGTTTCACAATTCGGTGCCGAAGTATATGGAATACGATATACCTCAATGTATAAAAAAAATTATCAAACTGAGAAAAAATGTAAAAAAAGTTTGCGCACAAAAGTTTGAGTGTGAACTCCTTTGCCAATTCAAAAAGGCACCAACCATTTTAACAACTATTCATAATAGCACTATATACTGTACGAAAGAAAACCTGTGATGTAAAATTGTTATCTGCAAACTTTAGTTAAGATGGCCAAGCAAATTTTTCAATAACACTGTATGAATTATTTCATGACAAATAAATGTTCTTTATCTTTTTTCTTAGCCTTAGCATGTTGGTAATATGTTCTTACACTTTTGGCGATTTTCTCCTAACGTCCAACTCAATTAGTCGCTATTAGTCGCCGGCCAATAATTGTAGACTAATGGTAATCGAAGGTGTACGTATGGGAAGTGCTGTGAGCTCTGGTGCAATTTTTTGCGTTTTTAGTGGTAGTTTAGAAAAGGTTTTTGTGATAACAAAATTTGCATTAACTCACTGTTAACTTTTTTAATCTGTTTTTTATGTTATATCGAAGAGTATAGCTGCATAATTGATTTATGAATTCCTTTAGCTATTATTTTTTCTTGCTGTCAGTCAGCTTATATCTTTGTCAGTGAATGATTTTTCTTCTTCACATGTTCACAACGGGTCAGTGAACATGACGTGTTGGTGAACTGTCCTCATATCTACAACGATAAGATGTTTTTAACCAAGATATTTTTTGCAAATTGGACCAAAACAAACATGTTCCTTATTTGAATTTTTTATACAGTGTGCATGTGATCTTAAACTCAAATTAATCTCAAACTACTCACATTAAGCCCCAAAACACTGACAACTTTAACAATTTTCTTCAACTACTCGTAATCAGCGCCAACGGACCACGACTATTGCGTATGGGGAGTCAACTTGTATAGGTAAATCCATTGCATCTCTAGTAGTAGTACATTGCTCGAGATCCACTGATCAACCCAAAATTCCTTACTGCCGTAAATTATAATGATCCATTGTTCTATTTAATAAAGTACACACTTAAGCAGCCAATCAGTTGTCTTCAATATCATCAATATTTCATGTTGAGTTATTATATATTTGACGCATTGCGGCGTGCTGCTGTTCTCAGACACAAGATTAGGAAAGGCAAGACTTTATATTTGTCAAGAAAATGTAATAAATTTTACGCCTAATTTTCATGTTTTAAGATAATCTTATTGCTAATTAAACTAAACTACAATATATATTTCCGTCAGATAAACATATCTTTTTAAAAAACAATCTAGTTCTTTTTAATTAGTAATTCGTATAATCCTAAATTTTGTTAATCAATGTAAAACTAAACCAATTCGATTAACTGATTTCTACATGAACAGCTGAATAACGTTTTTCCGTGTATAACTAATCTAATGAATTTGGGGATGTTGTAAGACTTGAAACTGAACAATTCAAAAATATAATTTAAAAAAGCAAAAAATTGTATATAAGGGTTAAGAAAGCATTGATAATTTAGGTCTTTCATTTTTCGGCAGATTTATAAGGTGTTATATTGTTATTATTTGATAATAACGCTTGCAATGTGCAAAGTAGAAACTCATGATCAGAAAAACCGTTTCACATTTTAAAACATATCTAGAAGAAAATGATACATGTATTCATGTAATTCTACAGTTCGTCTGACGATTAGAACTATTTTTCAAGTAATTTTCTTTTTGCTTAGCTATTTTTCATTATTTCAAACCGCTCACAGAGAGTAGTGAAAAAACAAGAAAAATTGAGGCTGATTGAACGGCCAAGATGAAGAACAATAAGCCACGGTAGAATTCACTTCTTCTCATAAAAAAAGGTTGCCATATTTAACTCCAACAGAAATAATTGTCAATACATATCCTACGATGTTATAATTGCGAAATGCCTATTTCCCCGAAAGTGACATGGTTTTCAAATGGATAAGTCAGTGTTTCAATCAGTATAAACCACAATCATTCCTAAAACAATATTTTGGACAAATAGGCTTCCTGTTCACGATAATAGTCAGTGCATGTAAAGTCAATTTCGTGGGCTAACTAGTGTTGGTTTGAGCGTCTTGGTCGTTCGCTCACGGCCATGTTAGCGGTTTACTAAAATTTATAGACTGAGCTGATCTAGCCATTTACAAGTAGAATTAAAAATGATAGATAATAGCGGGAAGAATAATGTTGAGGGCAATTCAAATGAAAAGGACGATATAAATATTTTGGCCCAATTTATACTAGAGACGGATAATTCGTCTGGACGAACTTGGGCAAGAATTTTCTAGTTCGCCTGATAATCCGTCCGTGTATAAATACGGGCAACAGACGGATTATCCGTCAAGACGAACTATCTGTTTAGTTCGTCTTGGCAGACGAACTAAGGTAGATAATCCGTCTGGACGGATAATCTGTCTGTTGCCCGTATTTATACACGGACGGATTATCATGCAGGCGAACTAGAAAATTCTTGCCCAAGTTCGTCCAGACGGATTATCCGTCTCTAGTATAAATTGGGCCAAAATATTCATATCGTCCTTTTCATTTGAATTGCCCTCAACATTATTCTTCCCGCTATTATCTATCATTTTTAATTCTACTTGTAAATGGCTAGATCAGCTCAGTCTATAAATTTTGCATTATATATCTATATAAACTTATGTTTTCAAAATTTACCGTCAAAGTTTAGTTTTTTATTTCTTTGTTTATTTCTTGGTAATTTGCTCTTTTACAACCCAAATTTATGTTAGAAATATTTCTCATTCAATGATAAAGTAAAGTTTTATTGAAAAGCAGAAAACCTCTGTTTAATGTTGGAAGTAAAAATTACTGATGCTTTGGAGAGACGAGCTAAAACTTAAATGCACATGACCGATAGTTTAAAACTGAAAGTATGTCAGGTTTGAACACGCACACCGACTGATTGAGTTGGTATATACTGGGCATAAAGCGGAATTATCTGGTATAGTGAAGCGGCTATCGGGATTTTCATAAAGTATGTCCATTTTAAAAAAGCTAACACAACAAAAAGTTTTGAAAAACAGTGTTTGATTTAGAAAATGAATCGAATGTCGCACTAAACTTTTCCCCTTGACTTTATTTGTTGTTGTCAAAATATATTTCGATGAAAAGCTGTGCGCCAATGCTGCTTGGACGTGATTCAGGTTTAAAAAAATAAAAATAGAAACTATTGATAAAGTTTGACGAGGAAATCGTGTAATAATTGCTTTTAAAACTTGATTTGCCAATTTGTAGGTAAAGTCTGTCAATCAAAATCAGTGAGATATAACAACCTTTGTTCAGCTTAAGCGTGATTGACATCTCCGAAGTTGACTATCAAACTTTTCCGAATAGCTTAGAAAGTTGATGCGTTTCCGCTAGCCAAGCCAATCACGCATCGAGATTAGCCCTTATGGTTATGTACAGGTAGCCTGCACTTAATTATTTGAAAACTTCATCTTCATGTAATTACTGTCATTTTAATTATTGAGTGTAAATAAAATCATTGTTGTTGTTGTTAAGCAATATTCGTCATTATTTTGATCTTCGTCCTGTTTTAGAACCCTGTACCGACTTCCATTCTCTTACGCTTAGCTGAACTTGTCATGACGGCATAGATTAAGAACGACAACTTCCAACTTCTAAAGGTCTCTATTTACTTTAAAAAACGTTTCGACCTTCGGCCTTCATCAGTTAAAAATGACTAAAAAGTGAATTACAAAAGTATGGTTCAAGCTTAAATACAAACTAATTTGACCTATAATACAACAAATGGGTAAAATTGTACGCTAAAAATACCGGCATTCAAAAAACCTACTACGTGATTGGTCACCAGTTAAAAATGACTAAAAAGTAAATTACAAAAGAATAGAACAAACTTAAATACAAACTAAATTGACTAAAAATACAATAAAATAAATGGGTAAAAACGTACGCTAAAAATACTATCATTCAAAAAGCGAGAGAGAGCGTCAAACGAAAAACTCCTAAATGGTCGCGCAAAATTGCGTTGGTCATAATGATTCTATGCTTAGATTTATACTCGCATTGCTACCCTTCAAAGACGAAGGCAAATTCTGCGCGAGTGGTTTCAAGTAAAACTCAGTGAAGGCTCATACCCTTTCAATATAGCCGTGCCACAGCATGATGTAATTTAAAATCTCTCCGGGTTACCCTCTTAATGGGTTTTGATGTTCCCAAAAGCAGTTCCAGGCTTGGGTTTAACCTGGAGTAGTCAGGCGACTATTCTCTGGGAGATCTGCCCTTCCCTAAGCCACTTTTTGCACCACTCTCCAATTTTATAGAAATGCGAATTGTTTGGATCATCATTGACAGAATAATAATGTAATTCATTATCGAGCTGCATGACTGGACATTTTTTAACATAATCCCCTTTATCCAAAATCACAAATCCAGAGCCCTTATTTTGATTCCTATTTACATTCTGATCGTCCCTTCGGAGAGATTGAACTTAGGCTTCTTAATATTATTCGGATCTAAAATATTGTTTCTAACCTTTTCTAAAAAAAGTGCAACCTCAGATAAAGCTTTAGGTGGAACCCGCGTAATTATTTTGGAGACTTCCGGGAGTTGTGAGACTATAGGAACATCCTTCTCTTACCCTCGACTGGCGAAATAAGCAGCTGTGCGGACTCTCCGATCAAAACTGTCCAAACCCTGCATGCTAGACTTTTAATCAACTAATATCTTTAGGTATGGGACAGAAAGAAGGACCCTTGGCCAGAAAACTATTCTGGGCGTCGGTGAGCGCTCTATCGGTCAGGTTTATGGGGACTTGTATCTTGTAATCCATCTCGAATTCCCTCATTTTGCGTAGCTGTAGCGCTTTCTGTACTTGGCGTAGTCTTTTTCTTCTTTTAGTTTGTAAGGAATCCCCTGGATCAGCGTCTTGCTTCTGCAGTCCTCTCTTCTTATTGAACAGATTCTTCTGGCATCTTCGTGGCTGTCGCTAGTTTATTTTTTCCGTTTTTTTCAGTTGTAGACTAATTAACAATTATTATTAGAGGAATAATTGTTTTAGTAAAATCCAACTAGTTGGTCATCTTTTGTTAGTTAAAGCTAAAGTTTAATTTTACTTTTGCGTCAAAACAAATACGGCCAGGCGTACTCACTAGACGAAACTTTGAAATCTTTTCCGTCTTTCTACTTCACTGCAGCAAAAAAAAACTTTCAGGCAGTCATTTAGCTCTTCTTTCTTCATCTCTTCTATCGGAGTTTCAAACCTTGTTTGGCATGAAAACCGGCTATTCTGTAAAAAATAGTTATTTTAGTTTGTCAAAAGACGATGCAAAAGGAGTCAAATTTACGGTAACATATGTCAGCAGTTCAAATTTATTTTGTGTATTCCTACCGTTAAATATCTTTATTCCATATATAGTTGACTTCTTTGCAGATTTTGGTATAAATATATGTAATAATGAGCTCAAATACTCATCTGAAACTTCAGCAAAACGCGATTCAGCCGCTATTGTTTGGTTTACTAGGCCGGCACTTTTTGCTTCACTAGCCTTTTTTTTTTGCGGAGCACAAGCTACTCAACCGCAAAGCCTACTGGACGTTGCAGTCAAGGTATTTGAAACCCAATGGCCTCAATAAAAGATTCGAGTAGAAATCTAAGCATATAATAGAAAGAAATAAGAGAAAAATATCATATATAAGCCCTCGGCGGGAATCGAACCCCACATCTTCGGTTTACTAGCATATAATAGATTCATTATGACCAACGCAATTTTGCGTGCCCATTTAGTAGTTTTTCGCTTGACGCTCTCGACCAATCACGTCGTAGGATTTTTGAATGCCGGTATTTTTAGCGTACATTTTTACCCATTTGTTGTATTTTTAGTCAAATTAGTTTGTATTTAAGCTTGAACCATTCGTTTGTAATTCACTTTTTGTCATTTTTAACTGATGAAGGCCGAATGTCTAAAAAAAAATATGGATCTTTAAAAGTTAGAAGTTGTCGTTCTTAATCTATGCATCTCTACTTATCCTGACAAATGCCTGTTGAATCCGAAATGACCCTTCTACTTGTAGTGTGCTGTTTAGTCTACCATAACTGGCATTTATTCAAGTCTATATATGTATATTTATTAAATTTTCAACCTCGAATATTGCGTTTCTTGCGTTGTGATTGGTTCACTCAATCTCGGTTATCAGTTCATATACCATATATGGAAACTAACAAATAAATCTCCTTTATCAATTTATTAAAAGTTTTTTGCTATTTTTAAGTATCGAAGGGTTCGGAAAACTCGTGAAATTTAACAAAACAATTATTCCATTCGCGCTACGCTCCTCGTTGGCTATTTACAATCTCATATCCAACGCGCGCTCTTGGAATAATTGTTAAATATTGTACAGTAAACAGATGAGTCTCGTCCTTTCAATGTATTTATTTAAGCCAACGCGTTTTGGCAAGTTGCCTTCTTCAGGGCTCTTACATAAATGATAACGTTGTAATTGCGTTCGCGTTTTTATACCCGGGCATTCTAATAAGATATATTAGTTCTAAATTTTATGACGGAATAGAGATTATTGGGTTCACTGTCCTTTAGATAGTTATGACGCATACAATGGTCCCTGGAATTTTTCAATGTATGTAAAATAAATGAAAGATTTTACGCCCTTTATATTAATGGCTAAGAGAATTTATGAACGCCCATTCTCTTATTCAGGCCCCCAGGTTGTATAGTTTTTAATAATTTCTGCAAATACTTCTCGCACGCGCAGTAACTCCTTATTTTTGTTCGTTGGTGTTTGCATTTTACGTATCTGCTCAATGATCGTAATGTCTATGTCTCAGTCGAATTTGTGGCTGTTACTATTTTGCATGAAGTGATCGGTAAGTTCACAGCTGTTCATAGATTTTTCTCATGTGGTTCCTGTGATTGTCAGCCGTATGTTGACATGGTTGTGACTTAAAAGGTAGTCCAAAAGGAGGTGATCGAGTGAGGACTCGAATCAAATTATCTTCTGAATGGGAACGAATGGTTGGCACCTCACCTTTGCTTTGGCGGAAAAAATGCAAATAAAAGTATAAATAAAGTAACTGATCTTGACGAATTGTAACCTGTCTGTTTTTTAAAACGTGTTGAAGAAGTGATTGATGCTATTAAAACTTATGAGCGCGATGCTTGCACTAAAAATTTGTTGTTCACAAGAAGGACAAATTGTTTAAATAGCAGCGAAAGGTAATATAATATTATTGTACGACCATTAAGTTAGGATATGCACACACCGTACCCTGTATAGCCTTATTTATTTAGAAGTAACTAATTGATTGGTTCGACAAAACACGCATATAAAACCAACAATTTTGATTTCAAACGCATATTTAAATATGTTTTGAGAAATATCTTCCAACGCTAAAATTACAATACTTCACAAAAATACAGAAACATATTAGCGACAATTGCGGGGTGTTCTATAATTATTGCCACTTTTCTAATGGTTCATTCCTTATACTGTACAAGCAGAGCAAATCTGTATGTGTTCAAGTCATTAATTTCTAAATACAAAATCATTGAAGTAATTTCTGGAAACGGCTGCCAAACTTTCTTTCACGAAGTGTTCATCGGAAAATTCGATTCCAGTCTCTTCTCGATCACCTTGTTTTGGAGTATCCTTTTAAGTCACAACCATGTTGACATTGATTTCACTTTTGCCAACATACTGTAGATTACACTTCTTAATATTTATCATGTAAATAACCTATGCTGACTGGCAATTAACGGAATGCAGCATGTGGTAATCTTTATCACATGCGTGCTCTTAAACGTGCATTTTGTGTTCATAAACTTACACCAGCTGCATCTCGGTTCATTGCAAGGTTTGTATCCGTATTCCTAATCATTTGCTTTGTTCTGTTGAAATTTAATCCTAACTAATATATTTCCGATGCTTCTTGGTTTCCTGTATGCGATTAATTGGCATTGGTGGAATATTTTTGCTAATCGCTCTTTTGATTTTAAGAAATCCCAATGTCTGTTTGTAATTTCCGCAATGTACGTGGTATATGGCCGGTTTTATGTGGTGACTAATGGTATTCGATCATTTGCTTCGGTAACCCTTTTTGGATTTAGGGCTCATCCTCGGTGTAAGAACCTGTGAAGTCTTTTCTTTGTTTTATCACTATTATGTTCGTTCTATCTATTGTTTTGACTTCATTGTTTTATTTGTTATACGTCACTCGTGAACTTCATAGGTTCTTACACCGAGGTAAACCCGGATTTAGGCATTAATCTTGGGATGGTTTTTGATAGACATCCGAACTAATGCTACCCTCCTCATCCTTTCGGACTGTAACGTCTTAAAAATGAACCTCGGCCTGTGAGATTTCGTTAGAGTATTTAATTGAAGGTACTGTTTTATTAAGATGGTCGAGGTCTCTGGTCTCTACGCCATAGTAAAAATAAATTATCAATAAAACGTGCCCAGTCTATGACATATTCCATCATGGGGCTCTTGTAAACGTATTTACTTCCTATCCATCCCATGTTTACGTTGGCGTAATTTGGCGCTGTCCTTGTCTCCATTGCTGAACCTTTTATCTGCAAGTAATTTTCTTCATCAAAAGTGAATTATATTCAAATTAAATATCATATCTAGCAAAGAAATAACTGTTTCTGCCGATAGTTTATTCTGTCCATTAATAGCCAGTTCTTCTTTCACGATTGATATTTCTTCATCCGTGTCAGTATTGGTATATATATAGAAATAAGAGAAAAATATCATATATAAGCCCTTGGCGGGAATCGAATCCCACATCTTCGGTTAACTAGTCCGACGTGTTAACCACTACACCACAAGGACGAACCACGCTGGTAACGCAGCCGAACAATGTTATGTAGATGGAAACTGTAGGGGTTCCGAGGGTGCTATTTTTTTCGATTCCCGCTATATATATGTTATTTTTCTCTTATTCCTTTCTACATATATATACACACCGAACGCAATATTGGTATATAGACTGGATATGTCCAGTGTCACTATATAACAATCTTTTGGTAGCCGCCCTAAACCCTTTAAGCGTAGTATTAAATCCGTAGTTTCCATTACGTGCGAGGGTAGATTTCCCGCTAGTAGTCTAAGGAATTCGTCGAAGTATGCCAACCGTTTTTCAATGGGGCTACACACGAATGATATTAACGGTCTTCCTGGGTTGTTCCGTTTGTGGATTTTGTGGAGCAAATAAAAAATGGGTGTGGGTGAGTTCTGTGTTTTTAATAGCTCACCTGTTTCAGTGTTATGTTCTTCAGTTCTTCTAGATGTCTTGCTTTAATTTGTCCCAATAGGCATTAAGATATGGTTCTTGTGATGGTCTGTTGTCTTTTATTTCTTTTTTGTTTAGCCTCTCTAGGACACTTAGTTGGTATGAAGATTCAATTGCTATGTCCTCTAGATTTTCTGAGGCATGATACTCTTTAAGCTTGAATCTCCGGGCAAATGCCTCAATGTCCTTATATAGTTCTTCGGGCAGAAGTTTATAAGTCTTTTTGTAGAAGATAGGTTTTAGATTTCGTTAGCTGTAGAAAGGAAAGATGCATAATGCGCTTCTCTAACACTTCATTTTTCTTTTGGATTCTGATTGTTCTGCTTCGTCTCTGTTTTCCTTTGCCAAAGTCCATTTCAGGTCCATTGTTTATTTCCTTATATGTCTATATAATAGAAAAGGTTGTAAAGAAATGTATTTACTTTTTCTTACAAATTTACACTTCCAAACAGTGAATTGAAGTAAAGTATGGGAAGTAAAAGACAAAGGTATTCTACTGATAGAATACCAAGATCGATTATCAACATTAACATCAGCACTTCACTAGAAGAAAGCCGACAAGCCTATGCTGCTTGGACCAAAACATATGACAAGGTACATGTAGTTCATGAGTATCAATTTCATGTAATTGTATTAATAAAAAGATTTATTAGTTTTATGATATTCTATGTTTTATACCAAGGATATTAATATTTCTTGGCGTTGGTGTTGCTCGGTAACTGATTATAGAGATTTTGATTTCTTTTTTGTTAATGCATATAGGCAGTCCAGACTAAATTTGTGTAATATTTTAATATTTACGGTGATTTGGTGATTTTGTATGGGAAAATGGTTTTCTACTTACTGGGAAAAAACTGTGGAGCCAGTGAAATACATTTGAAACTTTGTGCTTACAGCTTCAGAATTAAACGGAATTACATATACAATTGAGTTGTTGTCTTAGTAATAGTAATAATAATAATAATAATAACAATAACGATAACGATAATGGTAATGGTTATGAAGAAAGATATACATAATGCAAAGCAGCATGGAAGACACTAAAAAGATCTTGAATGAAGGGCAGAAACGAAATAAGCAGCAAAGACGCAGTGAGAAGATGCACTAAAATGAAATTCCGAAACAATATGATGACGACTTTGTGTGATTAAAATGTAACACCGACCCCCAGAAAACGTCATCAATTTTCGCTTAACAGGAGCAAATGAAAGAAAGAAGTGCATGGAAATGGATCAGAGGTTTAGTGGAAGACGACAATTGCAGACTTTGCGGAGATCAACGAGAAACAGTCCAGCACACCTTATCTGGATGCCAAAAGTTAGCAGGATAGGAGTATGTCTAACGTCACAACAATGCTATGAAAGTGCTAGCGGTAAAACGGGATGTTGACAATGAATTGCTCCCACCGCCTGGTTGGCCCAGTTGGTAAGGCGCCAGTCTGCTGTGTGGGAGGTCTGGGGTTCGATTCTCGGCCAGAACAACATTCAGCGCGTCTTCTCGGATAAGGACGTTAAACCATAGGCCCAGTCTCTCGATCTCTTTGTCGAGGGACTTAAAAGAATCCACACACTTCTCGCAAAGAGAACAGTGTTGATCCCGTTGTTGTGGTCTGTCTCCTGAGGAAACATCTTATCAGATGCCAATTTGCGCCATAAATTGTGAGCCTTCAGCGGATTTTCTAAGACCCTCAAGCTGTTAAAAACCTGTTTGTAATTGTAAAGCACTTAGAGCTTTATTGGATTAGCGCTATATAATTACTTAATTATTATTATTATTATTATTATTATTATTATTATTATTAAGGTGGGAAAACGGAAAAGTGATTGAAAGCAACGGTAAGAAGTCATATTGGAATTAGGAGTATCGAATGCGAACGAACACTAGAAAAAGAAGACCAGATCTTACTTTGGAAGATACAACCAAGAAATCAATTTTTTTAGTCGATATGGCATGTCCAATTAAGTCTAACAAGGGGACCAAACTAATGAACAAGATTATAAGATGATAATAATAATAATGATTTCTAGAGTTCTGGGCGCTTTACAATATATATCTAATAAAATTAGATTGAGGGCACATTGTATATTTATGTATATATATATATACATATATATACA
>JAOBRB020116020.1:0-13618 GCA_027575285.2 Zoanthus pulchellus
GTGCTTCACTGATCAGCTCTCGAATTCTCCCAAACGTGCACCTCGGTTTTCATAGCGCTATGAAGGCACAGAAAAAACGTTTATTTCTTAAATGATCCTTATCGTTACCTTCAGTTACATTATCCTCTTTGAGAGCTCTCCGCAATATCGATCTCTGTGTTCTGTTGACAATTTTAGATTATGGACTCACTTGTGAAATATTTTTACCACTCGAAAATAAACCTCATATGTTCGCACTAACGTGAAAAAAATCTCTAAATATTTGAATGTATGTTTTAATCATACCTTTTGCATACTAACCTTAATGATATTTTTCACATCTACTATTTTTTACTCCTTTTTTTATTCAGAAGCATTTTTCGTGTTTTTCAGATTATGAGTGATACTGCTAAAAACCCTAAAGTGCTGGATTCTTGCCATGCTGCTAACAGACTAGAACAATTACAGTACGTGGTGAATGGTCTGGAAAAATGTCAAAAGAGTTTGAACGATTATCTTGATTCCAAAAGAAACGCTTTTCCAAGATTTTTCTTCATCTCAGATGATGAACTACTCTCGATTTTAGGAAGTCACGATCCCCAGTGTGTGCAAGAACACATGATCAAGGTAGGTAAACATTGTAGTAGTTCTGGAACAAACTAATTTAAAATGGAATTGTTAAATACTATCAACGTATCATCAGGAAAAAGATCTCATGTTAATCACGCAGCTGTCTCTATTAGTAAATCTTAAAGGCAATGTTAATCTCAAATAAGAGTTTTCCTTAATCTCTGTATTCATCAGCAGTTTAAATTTGATAATTTTGTGTCTGTAGGTCACGCCGAGCAGTTTAATTGTTTCCATCATTGAATTTCCTTTGGGACGACATCTTGAAATATGCAAATATTGCTTTCCAGTGTCAGACCCTCTCGTTCAACGTTATTGTTTCTATCATTAGTAGAGATTTGCCCTGAATTGAAACGCAAACGCGTCACATTTCAAGAATGCTTTACTTAGGAAATCCAATTTATCAACGCGGTGTAATTTAAGTAAACAGTAAAACAGGCTCTCAACGTTCGAAATAAAATGGATGTCACTGTATGAAGTTGTTAAGATGTATGCATATTATATTATTTGCAAATGTTCGATATTTCGTTGTAAGAGCTAACCAGATTATCAGTGTGTTTAATAACTAAACCATATTCTCCTGCTCATAAATAAATAAATAAATAAATAAAATAAATACTTTATTTAACGTCAATTGCAAAGGAAGTGGTTGCCCATTCTTCCTAGCCAGAGGCTAATGTTTAATCGCTCGACGGCTCAGATCTTGGTGTGAAAGTCGATTTTGCAGAGGGAGGAAAACCGGAGTACCCGGAGAAAAACCCTCAAATTCAGATTGAGATCGACAAATCTCAGCCCACATGCCGAGCCCAGGAATCGATCACGGGTCGTAGAGGTGGGAGGCACGACTGATGACCACTATGCCAACCTGACTCCCTCATTGACTCGTGACTCATTGTGTTTTCATTTTCAGATGTTTGACAACATTGCCAAGCTACAATTCCAGGAAGGCTCCAGTAAAGAGATGGTGGCTGGAGCCATGATTTCCAGCGAGGGAGAGGAAATGCGTTTCCGTCAGCCCGTCGCCGCTGACGGTCGTGTTGAGGATTGGATGACAAGTGTTCTAAATGAAATGAGAAGAACCAACCGCCTCATTACCAAAGAAGCCATTTTCAGATATGGGGGAGACTGCTCTCGGTAAACTAGAAACGAGAAAGTAGAATTATTTTAATCACATGACCTGAGGAAGTTGCGAGGTACTGGATTCGAGTCTGTGTTCAAGACTTGAACATGAAAACTTGTAACGTTCTTTTTTCCAAAGCTTTGCATTCTTATTTTATATAAAGGCGTTCTCGTTCCTGTTTGAGATAACTTGTGATGGACTCTAATCCATTGAAATTTAGAGATACCAAATGCAAGCCCCTGTTTCTAGTTTAACTAGGGTTTAGTAGTTTTGCGTGTCAACCCTGTTCACATCAAGAAATTGAGCATTAATATGTTTTGTTTTAGTCTTTCTTTATTTCTTCTTTTTCATTTTCATTTTCATTTTTTTACAGAAAAATAAAAAAATTTACTTTACTACATATAAGTTTAAAAGGAAATGGTTTATTATAATAGTCAGTCTACCTCTTTTATATTTATGTAATACTGTGAAGAAAAGTAGATAGATTTGACAAGATGACATCAATATAAAGGTTTAATCAATATTTTGAAATTATTGGTAAATGGAGATTAAGTAACATTCTCTTTAATATCAATGCTCAAGGAGTTGAATATCATTGGACCTTGATATTTAATTGAAAATTGGCGAAGCTTGGTTCTTCTACGGAGTAAGTGAAATGATTTGCTTAACCTGGTGTTAAATCTATGAATCTGGTTATTTAGTATGAACATATCTTGCATGAAAACTTATGGAACTGTTGTTTTTGATAAAAAAAACAACAACAGTTGCTTCTGAGTTGCATTCGATTCGTGTTTTTTTGCTGTCTTAGTTTGAAAGTGGGTGGAAGGAGTGACGAGCCGAGGGGTCTCTCAATAGATGAAAAAGAGCAATTAGCTTGACTGTAAAAAGTGTGTTTCATTGGGATTACTTGCTAAAGAGTTTCATGCCTTAGTCATACGAGTGTATCCGATATTAGTCTGTTATGTTTTACAGAGTGGATTGGATGACTCAGTACCAGGGTATGGTGGTGCTGGCTGGTAACCAAGTTTGGTGGACGTGGGAAGTTGAAGATGTCTTCCAGAAGGTGAAGAAAGGTGACAAGATGGGTATGAAGAATTACGCCAGAAAAATGCATCGGCAGATCGACGACCTGGTGGTAAAGGTAAGGAGAGATCGTCATGGATTCATTGTTTCAGATTTTTTGGAGCAGAATAAAACAAGAACGATTTGTTTTCATTTTTCTAGGTTCGATCTAATCTGAGCAAGAATGATCGCAAAAAGATGAATACAGTCCTTATCATCGAAGTACATGCTCGAGATATCATTGATCGTTTCGTGCGAGACAGGTAAGCATTGCCTGGTGTGGAAGCGGGTGAGGTATTTTCCTCACGAACTTGCTTGTCTTCTTGTGAGTGTTTCTTTAATCATGACGACTTCACTACGGATGAAACTAATCTTTTTAAAATGGTAGTAGTTGCAAAGTATCGAATCGCGGGCGCGTCTTTTTATCGTTTTGTCTGATTGGTTCTCAGCTTAGTGAGATATCTTAGAACATTAGAATTACGAACTACTGCGTTGGAGATCATTTAGGAGCCGTGGATGTTGAAAGTATATTTGCCACCTGTATAACGTTTCCGCCATAGTCGCAAGTTCACGACAGAACGATGGACACAGAAGAAGGCGCTTGCATATTTTATCTCACCCCCATCAGCGGGGGTTGTTAACAAGCCTTTTTTTTCCGTACCAAAGTTATGTCTATGGTAAGTTGTCTGTCAAACATCTGCTAGGTGGGTCTACGAGTCAAATATCTCACATTGCTGCTGTTCTCTTCCTCTCGAAATTGTGGGTTTTACTGTTAGTTCTTTTTCATTTCTGTGGCACAATATCGGTGAAATGTAATGAATAGAATGTATAAAAATTGTGGCGGTCATTTAAGAATGGACCCAGTTTGACGCTCGAACGACCAAGCTATTAATTGTATCAGATTAAGCCAAGGGCTTTCTTCCGAGAGAGATTTGCAGGCAAAAAAGACAGGCACAAAGCAAAACTATTGCAGTTTTAATAATAACACATGACTCGTTTCCATGGCAACAGCAACGCCATGCGATTTCGTCATTTTTTAAAATTTTGAGTTGGAATATTTTATACTGTGTTATTACTTTAAATGCAAATGTGTGTATAAGCTTAAAAATATATTTTTTTAAAAAAAAATTAAGTTCTTGGTGTTTTGGGAAACTCTTTTCACTTTTAAAAGCCATAAAAGTCTGTAAGAGTTACCAACACCAAATTTATTCAATGTAAATGTTTACTCCCGAATAAACATCTGTTTGAGAAAAAAAATGGGAAAAATCCGAGGGAAAGGGGTGTCCGATTTGAGCATGCCTTGAATATGCGAGGGTTAATAGTTCCGATTACGTCTCCTTACAGTATCATGGATGCTCGTGAGTTTGAATGGGAAAGTCAGCTGAGGTTTTACTGGGATCAGGTACCAGACGAGTTGATGGTTTGTCAATGCACTGGACGGTTCGGATATGGTTATGAGTACATGGGTTTGAATGGACGTCTCGTAATAACGCCTCTCACAGATAGAATATACCTTACTATTACACAGGTTAGTAGTATGTACCTCTCATAGATAGAATATACCTTACGATATACTGGCTAGTAACATGCACCTCTCACAGATAGAATATAACTTGCGATACACAATTTAATAGTATGTACTATTCACAGATAGAATATACCTTACCATTATGCAGGTTAGCAGTATGCACCTCTCACAGATAGAATATACTTTACCATTACACAGGTTAGCAGTATGCACCTCTCACAGATAGAATATTGCTTGCGATACACAATTTAATAGTATGCACCATTCACAGATAGAATATACCTTACCATTATGCAGGTTAGCAGTATGCACCTCTCACAGATAGAATATACCTTACTATTACACAGGTTAGCATTATGCACCTCTCACAGATAGAATATATCTTACCATTACACAGGTTAGCAGTATGCACCTCTCACAGATAGAAATACCTTACCATTACACAGGTTAGCACTATGTAGCTTTCACAGTTAGAATACACCTTACCATTATGCAGGCTAGCAGTATGTACCTTTCACAGGTAGAATATACCTTACCATTACATAGGTTAGCAGTATGCACTTCTCACAGATAGAATATACCTCACACACTAGATCTCTTTGTCAAGGTAATATTAGTTTAACTAACAATTAATTCTCTTACTAAGACGTTTCATTTCCTTCAGGCGCTGTCAATGTATCTTGGTGGCGCCCCTGCAGGGCCAGCAGGTACTGGCAAAACAGAAACAACAAAAGATCTTGCAAAGGCTTTGGGACTTCTTTGTGTTGTCACCAACTGTGGTGAGGGAATGGACTACAAGGTATGTAAAACGGCAATGCTTGAGGGATGTGGCTTTATAATGGGTTCAAGTACAGATAGCGCAAACGAGTCTGGCAGGAAACTTAGCCCGTCCGAACTTACGAGGCGCGTGGCTTTTCCATTCCGACAAGGAAATATATGATCCAACATGACCGATTGGAAAACCATGTTGTATCATAAACGATAGTTGAAGAAGAAAAATGAATTCTGCCACCACTTCCTGAAATTACTGAAGAAGAGTCGGAAACATAAGTAGAATAATAACAACTGCATACATATTTTTCTCAAAAAATAAACATTTATTCAAATTGTTGATATTTTTTTTGTAAATTTTTTTAACTATTAGCTTTTTTCTTAAAGAAAATACTTTTTTGATCTTGTATTGTTATGTCAGATTTTTGTGGTTAGAACAAGTTAGATACTCATTGCATTCTTCCGATTGGACAAACGAGTTGAGAAGAAAGTTTCTTACCCCAACGTGCTTGTAGTTTACTTGAAGCAACTATATTGGACATTAGCTATTGCCACGTTGATAGTGGACTTTACTTCTTTAAAGTATCATAAACAATAGTGAGCTTGTTTGCTAGTAGTCATAGACAACTGTTTAGGTGTTGTTTTAATCTAAAGTTATTTTGATTAAATTTTTATGCATTTGTCGTTATGTTTGCTAAAGCCTAGTGGCGCATAGAGCCGGCTTCCATATTGTTTAGTGGATGAAAGACTTTGACCACCCCTGGACGGGACACTAATACATCGCAGGTTAGCTCCTAGCAGACGCTGTTACTCATTTACCTACCATGGGAGGATGGAAAGTTAAGTTGTCTTAGGCGGAAAAGAAGGCCACACACAATTATTCAAATTTCGGAAAACTGCTGGGACCGAACTGAGGACCTTGTGGCTGCAAAGCAGAGATCTTACCAACCGCGCCAACCACGCCGTAATGTTTAAGGTCTAACTTAATTATTATATAGTTTTAACAGGTTTTTCTATAGCTTTTAATTTACCAGTTTGGCAGGCGTAGTTGGAGTAATGAGTACGACCTCTGCCTTTTGACCACAAGGTCTCCAGTTCGATCCCCATCTCTGCGGAGATTTGATTTCTTTTCGTAGATAAATGAGTGCCAGCTTCTGCTGCATGAGAGGTAACGTTTAGTGAATTAGTGCTCTGTCCAAGGGAAGTCGAAAGACTCTCATGTGCTTAATACTACAGAAACTGCAGATACATGCCGAGTCAATTGTCCACTTGGCTTAATTCTTATTCTTATGAACATTTAGGAACTTAGTGAGGTTCCAAGGAGTAGAGATAATAGGACTCGAGGTCCCTTACAAGGATCTTATTCCTGGGCCTACGGTTTAACGTCCTTATCCCAGAAGACGCAAAAGTCTAACCATTTGCAGATGTTGGAGCAAAGGTAGCTCTTTCTCCTCAATTATTTTAAGACCCTGAGTGGTGGTCCGGCCGGGAATCGAACCCGAGACCTCCCGCATAATAGACTGGCGCCTTACTAACTCGTAAAGGATTTAGCATTTATCATCTTAAATAAACACAAAGCAACCCTGACTTTTACAATATTAAATTATATATTTGAACCCTACTCAGCAAGTTAACATTTTTCTTCAACACGAACTTGAATTTCTTTTGAAGGAATTAAGAATATCTTTCAACGTTTGGTATTTGTATTTCAAAAACGTATAACCAATATGTGTTCCTGTTATTGCAGTCAATAGGGAAGATCTTCTCTGGTTTGGCCCAGTGCGGTGCCTGGGGTTGCTTTGACGAGTTCAACCGTATCGACGTATCAGTGTTGTCTGTAATCTCAACACAAATCAAGACTCTTCAAAACGCCCTTGGCAACAATCTCAAGAGATTACAGGTCAGTTTTACTACCAAGAATATTTATAATGTACAGATCTAATTACTAATTTTAATTCAGAGAACTCAACTTTGAAGGTTTTATGATCATCAGTATGGGTATTGTCAATTGATTACATTTCATCAAAACAACTCTAATTTAGACAACTTAAGATTGAAATGTTTATATCATCTCCATGGCATCCGTAGTTTAAGAGGTAACATTTTAAGGGTTAGCAGAGTAACTTCAGTTCTAACAATTCAAGGTAGCATAAATTGTATCAGGATCTGACGTTTCAAACGTTAATCGATCGACATCAATTGATAATGGCAACGGAAACCATACGTTGGTATAAGAAGCCAATGGTCGAACATTAGCGCGTCCTCGAAGCAACTAAGATTGTTTAGAATGTTAAGGTTTTTTTAACGGAGATATATAATGTCTAGCCATGAAATTTTGCATGGATGGTAGTGATAAAGAATAAGCTCTACTCTAGAAATATTTTGATACTGATCAATTTTGAAATTCTTATTTTATTGCCCTCCATTCTATTGAAATTAATTGTGGTGTTCAGTTGTCTTTGTAACATGTAGTAGCTGGTTATAAAACCTAAATGTGGGGTGGATATTTCTAATAAATACATTTAATGTTACAGTTCGAAGGTACTGAAATAGCACTGGACAGCAGAATGGGCATCTTTATCACGATGAACCCAGGTTATGCAGGACGAACCGAGCTTCCCGAGAGTGTAAAGGCGCTGTTCAGGCCAGTTGTGTGCATCGTTCCCGATCTGCAGCAGATCTGCGAGATTATGCTCTTCTCAGAGGGGTTTCTAAATGCAAAGGTGCGTTTTAGTGGTTTTTTTTGGAAAAAAGCTCCTAATTTTAATCTCACTCAAACTATTTAGTTTCCGATTGAGAAGGTTTTTTGTCTTGTTGTATTTGATGTTTATTACTGCATCTGCAATAGAGTCTACGTCAGTCTCACGTAACAAAGAAATGAAAGATCACTTTTTAATGACTTTGAATTGGGGAGAGTAAGGTTGATGTAGTGGTTATCAGGCGCACTTTCCATTTCGACGACCCGCGCGATTGATTTCCGGGCTCCGCACGTGGGCTCAAATTCACCGATGTCAATCTGAAGCCTATAGAAGCTTTTTTCTAGGTACTGTACCCCCTCTACAAATTCGACTTCCAGCTATTAAACGTTAGTCGCTGGCCTAGGTACTGTACCCCCTCTACAAATTCGACTTCCAGCTATTAAACGTTAGTCGCTGGCTAGGAAAAATAGGCTGCAACTTCCTTCTCAATTAGGGCGGACGTGGTTGGCGCAGTTCGTAAGATCTCTGCTTTCCAACCTCAAGGTCTCCGGTTCGATCCCGGCACTTTGCCGAGATTCAAATGATTTGTGTGACCTTCTTTTCCGCCTAAGCCAACTCAGCTTTCCATCCTTCCAGGGTAGGTAAATGAGTACCAGCGTCTGCTGGGAGCTAACCTGCGATAGATTAGTGTCCCGTCCAGGAGGAGTCAAAGACTCTCATCCGCTTAACACTCAGTACAGAAACCGGAGATAAGCGCCGGCTCCATGGGTCATATAAGGATTTAGCTTAGCTCCTTCTCAATTGACGTGGAATAATGAATTTATTTATTTTCATTGTAACACTGCGCATTTGAGAACTTATTTAGATTCCTACAATCCAGGTACTTGCCAAGAAGATGACAGTATTATACAAACTAGCCGCTGGTCAGCTCTCCAAACAATTCCACTACGAT
The DNA here is from genome assembly GCA_027575285.2 of Zoanthus pulchellus. NCBI lineage: Eukaryota > Metazoa > Cnidaria > Anthozoa > Zoantharia > Zoanthidae > Zoanthus > Zoanthus pulchellus. The sequence goes on from JAOBRB020116020.1 coordinate 8,739, forward strand.
TTTGGTCTTCGAGCACTCAAAGCAGTTTTGGTCATGGCGGGAGAGCTAAAACGAGGCTCCCCCGATCTTAGCGAGGTTTGATTTATTTGTATTCCTATTTCAGCTTTCTGTTTTCACTGTAATGAATATTAATATCCTTTATCTAATTCATATAGAAATTTGACTTTCCGGATTGTATAGCTTAAATGGTTAACATATTCTGATAACCAGCAACTTTTCACATTTTTTTTAACTGTTAATGTAAAGACTAGCTTTTAAATGAAATAAACTGCTATTTTGTTGTACCTTGTCCAGCAGTCAAAAGTGATCAGTTTTTTCGTGTTGTTGCACTTGCAGAAAACAAAGTTTTTCTTATCTTTTACCTTATTTAATTCTGTACCTTTAACAGAAAGATTGTAGTATTTTGACTGGTTAAATCTTCGTTTCAGGATGTAGTATTGATGCGAGCTCTTCGCGACATGAATCTGCCAAAGTTTGTTTTTGAAGACGTGCCACTGTTCTTGGGTCTCATCGCCGATCTCTTCCCTGGTTTGGACTGCCCCAGAGTGCGATATCCCAACTTTAATGATGCCGTTGAGGGTGTGCTGGAAGACAATAAATATATTTTACTACCCCAACAGGTACGCCGTACTTAACTATTAGACCGTGAGGACGAACGGACTACGAGTCCAAAGCCCATGAAGCTCTTAAATTAATTTTTTGTTCTATATTGCAAGAAAATTTATTGTTCTATATTCCAAGAAAATTTATTGTTCTATATTCCAAGAAAATTTATTGTTCTATATTCCAAGAAAATTTATTGTTCTATATTCCTAGAAATTAGTCAAATGAACTATTCGAACTCGTAGATCATGAAGCCGAGAGGTTTAATTATTTTAGTATAAATAGATATCTGAACAGACATAACTATAATGCTGCGGGAAAAAAAAAGGGAAACAGTTACTGTTCATCAGCAAGATGCCCAAATTGTGTGCAATTCTACAATTGGTTTCGGCTCCATTAAATCTACCAATTTGTCAAAAAGGAGGTAGAAATTACATTAGAATGCTAAATTGATTGTTTTGATAGCTTGTTTGCAACGACGTTATGAGGATAATGAAATCCAACATGAAGCTATCAAGATTGAAATGGAAACAGTTCTATTCTACAGAAACAACTTAATAATAAATATGTAAATTATACACCGTATAAAAGAAAAAATACTTAGTGACGTTTTGGACGTTAGTCCTTTGCGCCCGAAACGTTAGTAAATATTTTTTTCTTTTATACGGTGTATAATTTACATATTTATTACTAAATTGTTTCGTTTAGAAACATCGATGTTGCTCAAACTAGTTGACCGCTTGTTAGTTTTTTCTTTTTCAGTTTTACTCTACACCACATGAATTAACTGGTGCTTTTTGTATATATCCCAGGCATTGCAATTCTTCAATGGAGTTTTTGAAAATGAAATAAATACCTTTGCTTAAGAAGATACCAACATTATCATGACGTATTAAAAATGTGATGACTAAGACAATTGCGGTTGCAGGAAGGCCTTTTGTTTCCTTAATCCTTTACTAGTCAAGTAAAAAAACTAAAGCTAAATCCTTATACGAGCCTAGTAGCCCATGGGTCCGGCGTTTATCTCCGGTTTCTATAGTGTTAAGCGGATGAGAGTCTTTAACTCCCCCTAGACGGGACACTAATCCATCGCCGGTTAGCTCCCAGCAGACGCTAGTACTCATTTACCTTCCCCGGGAGGATGGAAAGCTGAGTTGGCTTAGGCAAAAAAGAAGGCCACACAAAGATTCAAATCTTGGCAAAGTGTCGGGATCAAACTGGGGACCTCGTGGTTGGAAAGCAGAGATCTTACCAACTGCGCCGAACATGTCCGCCCAACACTAGCCAAGTAAGCCAGCGCTTATATCCGGTTCTTGTTGGGTTAAGTGGATGACGGCACTTTAATCTGTCGCTGGTTAGCTCTTAACAAGTGCTGTTACCTCCAAAAAGTGGAAAGTTGAGTTTTCTGTGGTAGAAGTATCGGCCTTACAAACGGTCAAGTATCGTAGAGCCGGAGAACGAACGGAGGACCTCGAAGTTGAAAGACTTAGATTTTTCCATTGCGGGATCCTGTCCTACATTAGGATACTTTTATTTGGGCATCCTCTCCAACCTTAGGATACTTTTATTTCGGCGGAATTAACACAATGCAAACTCACGGAGTTGTGATACATTTTTAAATAGGGATTCCCTTGATAAAAACAAATAGGGATTCCCTTGATAAAAACAAATAGGGATTCCCTTGATAAAAACAAAACAAAAAGAAAACATTCAAAGTTACAAAGTACATAGTTGTAGGGAAAATACAGCACGCAAATATTTTTCCCGCTGCTACATAAAAGAAAACTTGTCTTCCATTGTTTTATTGCAGTTGTAGTAACACCTTAGTTTATATTAACGATTGCTTTTTCATTCTTTTCAGGCTGACAAGGTTGTGCAGATGTACGAGACTATGTTAACACGTCACACCACTATGATTGTGGGACCAACTGGAGGAGGCAAATCAGTGGTTATTAATACACTTGCGCAGGCGCAGACACGGTTTGTATTAACCTCCGAACATTTGTGATTATAGTTGTTGGTCAGTTTGAGGTCAAGGTAAGGTTTAGACATTGAGGCCTTTTTTCAAGGTATTACGATATCTTTTTTGGCTTCACTCAGGGAAATAGTCTAAAACGATCCGGGTGTGGATCACGGCTGTGAATTCCTGGAAAATTAATCATTGTTGTGGACAAAGTCTGGAAAGTTCCTGTTGAATTGTTTCCTATAAAATTGTGTCGCTGTTATGTTTTGATATTGATTTATGCGAAATGCTTTGTTTTAAGGCCACTCTCTACCCTAAATTTTGATGGAGAGTGAGTAAGTTGAGAGAAGTATTTGAGTGTGAAGAAATTGGGGGATAGCCGCCAAACCGTCCCTCCAGACCATGCGAAGGTCCTACTTGGTTAGAGGACGGTTTGGTGACTTTCTATCAAATATTAACTCCAAAATTGATTTTTAAACTTCACTAAGATTCACCCAAATTCAAATTTCCCTTGAAAAAAAAAATCCATTTAAAAAACGTATCTCCTCCCACAAAAGTCATGCGAAAAGCCTAAAAATATTTGCGAGGCTTCCTTTTTACTCAATCTGTAAAATGATTATCGTTTTTTTTTTCGATTTTTAAAATAATGACGGAGATATCATCAAAAATATCACTAAAGTGGCGAAAAAACGCCCATTGGGTAAAGAGTGGCCTTAAATAAATTATACTAAAACCTCGAGTACTTAGCTCCATGTTTTCACTTCTAGGCTTGGAATCCACACCAAGTTATACGTGATGAACCCTAAGGCGTGTACTGTTATTGAACTGTATGGGACTCTAGATCCTGTAACTCGTGATTGGACAGACGGATTGCTGTCGAACATCTTCCGTGAAATCAATAAGCCAACGGAAAAGAATGATCGCAAGTATATCGTATTTGATGGAGACGTGGACGCACTGTGGGTAGAGAACATGAACTCTGTTATGGACGATAACCGGCTGCTCACTTTGGCAAATGGTGAACGAATACGGTTGCAAAAGCACTGTGCTCTGCTTTTTGAGGTATGATCTGGAACTGTGAATGAAATCTGTTTACACCCTGATTCGGGGAACTCATTAAATAAATATATAATTACTTCTGTCAATCTTTTGTGAAACCTAAACGTGTTCAATTGTATTGATATCGGAAAGGGTCTAAGTTTATTAATTTGTGTTTTGATTTGTCAACAAATGTATGTTTTCCTAAGCACAAAAATTACATAAGCACAATCCAAGAAGTGTTAATCTAGAACGAAATTTTAGAAACTATTTTTTGAGAAAAGTGTAGAATATTATATAGAATGTAATTAGAACGCTAGAAGCCATTTTCACATTCAAGCACAGTGTGTATTTCCCTCTGTTTTGGGGGACCACAGGTCTTAAAAATCTCAGGGTAGCCTGTGGCCCTGATAAGACAATGAGAAATAAACATTGTTTATAACTATGAAAATATCTTATAATGGAATAAATACCTTATATGCGGGTAACTGTGATATTTGTATGACCTATGGTCCGCCAAAACAGTTGAAAATACACACTGTGCATGAGTATCAAAATGGCTTATATTGTTACGTTTTAAATATATTTGTTGTAATTTTTTCCCAGGTGGCAGATTTGCGTTACGCATCTCCAGCCACTGTGTCTCGCTGCGGTATGGTGTATGTAGACCCCAAGAACCTAGGCTACAATCCCTACTGGCAGAAATGGTGCGATACCAGGGGCAGCGAGAAGGAAAGAGAAGAACTTAATAGGCTGTTTGAGAAGTATGTCCCCTCCTGTATAAACCTCATATTGGAGGGTGTGGTCGAAGGGAAACAGGGAAAGAAGCTCAAGCAGATTATACCTCTCACAAACCTTAATATGGTGAGTTACAGAGCCGTCCACGGTCCATTTCACACTGTTAGGATTATAGGAAGAAATAAGAAAAAAAATAACATATTTAGCCCTTGGCGGGAATCGAACCCAACATTTTCGGTTTACTTGTCCGACGTGTTAACCACTACACTACAAGGACCAACCACGCTGGTAACGCAGCCGGACAATTTTATGTAAATGGTAACTGTAGGGTTTCCCAGAGCATAATTTTTTTTTCTTTATTGGTAAGATGAACACCGTAAATTTATGTACGCATTTATGGTCTTATGTGTAGATTAATGTAATGGAAATGCGTTCGGTGTGTTGTTATATAGAAAGAAATAAGAAAAATAACATATATAGCCCTTGGCGGGAATCGAACCCCACATCTTCGGTTACTAGTCCGACGTGTTAACCACTA
>JAOBRB020116121.1:0-13617 GCA_027575285.2 Zoanthus pulchellus
TGTCCCAAAGACGTGGTAGATGCCCATTAAGAAATACGTGTAACCCATGTAACCATTGAAAAAGCTAAATGCTTTTAGGATCCCTGTGGCCCATGGGACCGGCACGTATCTCCAGTTTCTGTAGTGTTAAGCAGATGAGAGTCTCTGACTCCCCCTGAACGGGACACTAATCCATCGCAGGTTAGCTCCCAGGAGACGCTGGTACTCATTTACCCTCCCCAGGAGGATGGAAAGCTGAGTTGGCTTTGGCAGAAAAGAAGGTCACACAAATATTCAAATCTCGGCAAAGTGCCGGGATTGCTATTGAAAATAGACAAATAATATGTGAGTGATGAAGATGTTGATGAGCTCTTTATCTATTTTCAGGATTTACTTACAAGACATAAAATGCTGTGTGCAGATTATTTAGAAAAGAATTATGACCAGGTAATTTAATATATCTCAACCTGGAGAAGAAACATGTACTTGAAACTTTGAATCTTTCATTCATAACCTCACATTCCTTGAGAAACATTCTGTTCAGTTCAATCTTAAAATTCTTTGGATGGAAATAATTACATTTACTGTATAACATTCTATTCACATTTTTAAGTTCTCCAACTTTTTTTAACTATTTGAAAGTCATGAATTGTTAGGATTTTATATCCAGAAAAATTCCATCTTTATCTTGTCCTAAGGTTTGGGTTATGACCGTGATATATTTGAGTTTTGGTCAGAAAAGTTGAGTTTAAATGCAGAATTTGATTTTTTTTTCATCGAAATTATGGTTTTGGCAGTGGTAGAAGTTTGGGCTTTGATTGTGGACGTTTTGAGGTCTAGGGGATGGACGTTTTGAGTTTTTGTCATGGAGGTCTCTAGCGCTCTCCTCCTGTGGTTTTGTATAATAGGATCTGTAAACTGTGTATTTGACAGGTTTGCCGTTCGTGAATGTCTGACGTCATTTTGAGTTCTGGCCATGGACGCTTTGAGTTCTGATTATGGACGTCAAGTTCTTCCCATAGATTTTCAGCTTTGGTAATCTGCGTCTGTGTACCTGCTGTTGAGAATGGAAGTTTGTTTTCAAGCATTGCCGTTGGTAATGGCAGTTTGTGGTTATATCCATAACAAATACCAATTTTTCTAAAGCTGATGAACTTTTTTCCTATTGTAACAGTTCTTTACCAAGTACAGTGCTCTGCTGTATTCTGAAAACTATGTAACAAGAAGGCAGTCACTGAAGGTAAGACAAGTTAACAACTGTTTCATTTTCATCTATTTCATTACGATTTTCAATTCTAATCTAAATTTAGAAACTAATTGCGATTCTGGGCCGTGATTCCACATTATAATTCAGGGTTTTCAGTAGAAGCCGGCAACCGGCGAATTCCGCCGCCTGTCAAGATGAAAGGAGCCGCCTGTGCTAGCAATGTTAAGCTGCAAGACAAGGTTTAACTGGCAAGGTTTAGCCACCTGTAATTACTTCTTGGCCGTCTGATCAAAAAACTACTGAGAACCTTGATAATTCCACTAATTGAATGAAAATATATTCCATATGAGAAATATATTTTCTCCCGATGCCGACATTATAATGTGAAATCACCGACTCAGAATCACAGTTAGTTTTGCATCTAATTCTGAGCCGGTGATTCAACATTAAATGACGTCTTTTTACCTTACCAAAATGTTGACTATTTAACAATTTTTCCTCGTGCCTGAATGGGCTCTGAGTCAATAGCTATTGACTCAGAGATCATAACTGATAAGGGCAAGAGGAATAATTGTTTTAGTAAAATCCAACTAGTTGGCTTTTCGCTAGCTACTAGTGGGCTATAACAAATAGCCTAGCAGTAGCTCAACCAATCAGAACGCAGCATTGATAATAGACCACTAGTTGGATTTTACTAAATGGCGATACCTCTGATAATCATAAACTTTAAAGGCCTGCAATTTAGTGATAAGTCTCAGAATTGAAAAACAAAGAAATTTATACGGATCAAGTTAAATAGACAAAAGATGAGTCATACAAGCAGGTTTTGTTACTATGCCAGATCATCTTTTTGTGTATAATAAAATTGGAGTTATCAAACTAGTTATGAGAATTTTAAATTTACTGTTTTAGTTGCTGGGAGAATTACTCCTGGATCGACATAATTTTACTGTGATGACACGCTACATCAGCAATCCAGAGAACCTCAAGCTAATGATGAACATGCTACGGGACAAAAGCAGAAATATTCAGTTTGAAGCTTTTCATGTTTTTAAGGTGAGGAACCAATGCAGGAAACATTTTTGTGGTGTTGATGTATTTTGTGGAACTTGTTCTGTTACTGTCCAGAATTAGAAATTTTTTGAGTCTCTCAAGCCACAACTTCATCTACTCATTCAACTAATCTTTTCATCATCCTGCCAACCAATTATTTCTTCAACCAACTAATCAATTATTTCTCCGTCCAGCCAACCAAACCTTTCCCAATCCATCCAACCAATCCATCCAACCAATCCTTTCGCCTGATCTGTCCAATCAATATTTTTTCTCCATCCAAGCAACCAGTCCTTTTTACATCTATCCAACCACTCTTTGTTATTCAGTCAACGAAATCCTGCTTCATCCAGCCAACCATTTCCGTCTGCATCCATCTAAGCAATCCTTTGTCCATCCATCCAAGTAATCCTATCTCCATACATCTTACCAATCCTTTCTCCATCCATCTAACCAATCCTTTCTCCATCCATCCAACCAATCCTTTCTCCATCCATCTAACCAATCATTTCTTTATCCATCTACCCAATCCTTTCTCAATCCATCTAACCAATCCTTTCTCAATCCATCTAACCAATCCTTTCTCCATCCTTCTAAACAATTCTTTCTCCAACCATCTAACCAAACCTTTCTCCATCTATCCAACCAATCCTTTCTCCATCCATCCAACCAATCCTTTCTCCATCCATCTAACCAATCATTTCTCCATCCATCTTTAAACAATCCTTTCTTCATCCATCCAACCAAGCCTTTTCCATCCATCTAGCTAATCCCTTCTCCGTCCAACCAACCAATCATTTCACCATCCATTCACCCAATCTACCTGTTCCATTCGTCCAACCAATCCTTTCCGCTGTAGGAATCTTTGAGATTATCGAAGGAACATAATAAAATTAGTCCTGATGAAACTATGACATAAGTTAGATTTACCATAACTAGTATTTTTCTCTTTTAATTAAAGAAGGATGCAGAATTACTAAAATACTCCTTTAGATTATATACCTAATACCACTGTAAAAAGTATTTGGATGAATTGCTGAATAAATGAAAAGATTGAGGAAATCATTGGTTGATAGAGGAAAGGATTTAGTGGTTTAAGCCTTCAAACTATTCTTCCAACCTCAATAGTGATCAATCCATGGATGTAAATTTAAATCTGTACTCACCTGGTTTTCATTTACTAAACTTTTCGCAGGTATTTGTAGCCAATCCAAACAAGGATCCAGCCATACTAGATATTCTACTAAAAAATAAAGATAAACTTGTTGAATTTTTGACAAATTTTCACACTGACAGAACAGGTGAGATGTTTGATAACATACCTTATTTTTAAGTTAATTTATTAGTTACACGGGCGGAAGTAATTGGCGCATTTTGGTAAGATATATGCTTTCCAACCATAAAGTACTTAACTCTATCCCGGCAGTTTGCCGAGATTCGAATATTTTTGGTGTGACCTTATTTCTACCTATGTCAATTCAGCTTTCTATCCTTTAGCCTGGCTAGTAAGCGTTTCCGTTGGTCCAGATTTTGTATTTTGACTGTGTAAAACTTGAAGCGAGAACAAAACAGCGAGAGAAGGGGTGGGCAAAGGGAATGAAGAAAACGCTTGCCGACATTATTTTTACTTCGAAAAGTTTGACAAGTAAACACGCTTTATAGTTTGTTTTGATCCATGCCGCCGCTAAGACGAAGATAAATTTGATTGATCAATCCAGTGCGAAATGTTGAGTGGGCAGTTTCCCAAGTCGCAGGGCCGGATTCTCTGCAAGCATTTCTTTTCTTCCCCTCCCCTGCCCCCTCGCGCTTTTTTGCAACAGAAACGCTTGCTACGCAGGCTTTCCATCCTTCCGGGGTAGGTAAATATGTACCAGCGTCTGCTGGGAGCCAGCCTTTGTTGATTTAGTGTCCCGTCCAGGAAGGGGGGGTCAAAGACTCTCATCCGCTTTACACTACAGAAACGGTTAATATGCGCCGGCTCCACGGCTTGTAAAGGATTAACTTTTCAGTGAGTTTTTGAACGTTTAATTTTTTCATCTTACAGCGATTTAGCAAAAGCGGATGCTTTTATTTAAATCTTGGGGTTTTTTGGCTTAAATCTTGTTTGTTTGTTTTTTAATTTATATCTCGGTGTTTATTTTGGGTTATTATTTATCAATATTACTGCAATCATTGAGAGGTGTTTCTTCTGTTTCCCATAGTTTGGGTTTTACAATCGCTTATATGGAAGTGATATTATTCTAGGCTAATGTCGGCGTCTTTCGGGACACAGCCACAAAATCATGGCAGAGATCTCCTCATAAATTAGCTAAAACATATCAGACTCAATTGGTTTTTGGGAAAATAAATTTTTAGCAGTTTAATAGTTACGAATATTAACCTTTGAAACTTGTTATAGCTAAATCTGATCTATTTGTCAATATTTAGAAAAATACTATTCTTTGCATAAAAGTTCGGAGAAGCAAAATTTTATAATTTAAAATTCTGTTTCTCTATATATATTTGTCATTACATTAGGTACATATGCTATGATTTTAGGCTTGCCTTGTAACATGTAAGTTTTCGATAATTTACTATTCTGAAACACATGATTGCTGAAAAAATCTAATATGTTCTTTCGCCAATTATCTTTCAACAGAGGACGAACAGTTTAATGATGAAAAGACTTACCTCATCAAGCAAATAAAAGAGTTGAACCCGGCATAGATGAAGACAAATATATATTTTGTGTTTAATCTTACAACAACTACAAACTTGTACAGTTAATTATTTTGACCTCACTTCTATTGGGTTCATCAACTAAGATTTTAAATGATAACCACGTAATTAAAATGTTCTGATAACAGAAATAGAAAATCTGTAGTCGCGGCCAAGTTGTTATATTACTCAACTAGATTCCAGTTCTAGTGCTGTTTAAGCCCTTTCAATCTTTATGCCGTGAGCTAATTTTTAAAGTATTAAGAATTTTCTCCTCTTTCCTTGAAATTTTGGTTTACGTCTTGGAACAATGTTCGTACCAAGAGTATCGATGACAATGAAAAATTAAATCGATCTAAGACATATTAGTGTTTAGTTCGTTTGGTAATTGAACACGAGTATTAGTTCATCTTAGTATTTGTTCTTATCATATTAAATAGTATATTACGAGCGGTAAAGATATAGGACAATGAGAATATAGTGGCAATAATAGTAATAATCGTGGTGGTGGTGTTGATATTGCTGGTGATCTTGATGATGGTTTTGATGATGATGGTGGTGGTTTTGATGATGATGATGGTTTTGATGATGATGATGATGGTTTTGATGATGATGATGGTTTTGATGATGCTGACCAGTGTTGATGATGATGATGGTTTTGATGATGATGATAGTTTTGATGATGATGGTTTTGATGATGCTGACCAGTGTTGATGATGCTGACCAGTGTTGATGATGATGATGGTTTTGATGATGATGATGATGGTTTTGATGATGATGGTTTTGATGATGATGGTGGTGGTTTTGATGATGCTGACCAGTGTTGATGATGATGATGGTTTTAATGATGATGATGATGATGGTTTTGATGATGATGGTGGTGGTTTTGATGATGCTGACCAGTGTTGATGATGATGGTCAGTGTGGTGATGATGATGATGATGATGGTTTTGATGATGATGATGGTTTTGATGATGATGGTGATGGTTTTAATGATGCTGACCAGTGTTGATGATGATGGTGGTGTTAATGATAATGATGGTGTTGATTATGATGGTGGTGTTGATGATGATGGTTGTGGTGTTAATGATAATGGTAGTGGTGGTGATGGCGGTTATGATGTTGTTATTGGTGGTGTTGATAATGCATTGTGTTTATGTTGGTTGTTGTGTTAGTAATAATGGTACTGATGGTATTAGCTGATGATGGTGGCAATGATGTTGATGATTTTTTTCTTTGTTATGATTTTCTATGCGAGAGCTTTGTTTTATGATGACAGTTATAATGTGATAGCCTGCGAAGCAGCCGGCCCCAGCTCTTTCAACCGTCGATATTGTCCAGAGGAATAGACTGTCTGCAACGCAGGCTATATAATGTGACAATGATGATGTAAAGAAAGATGGTATTTATTGGCGATAACGATGGTAGTATTCTTGTAAATGATGGCGGTGATGAAGATGATATTAGTTGTGATGATATATTTTTGATGTGAGCGATAGTATGAATTCACCAACCGGTAAAAGCAACTACGCAACGTTTATTATCTTGGTTGCTGCTCTACTGAAGAGAGTTCGTGTACTGTAAAAGTAATACTATTTGGTAACTTCTTGAAAAACTCCAAAAGAATCAAGAAATTTCAATAAACTAAAAATATTTTACTTCAATTGTGTAATAATTGGTATTTTATTTTTTTCATGATATGTTTTTCAACCAGTAGTATTCAGAAAGGATCTGAGATTATGACGGGGTTTCAACCCACGACGTTCCGGTGTTCAGATGGTTTTGCAAGGTTTCAAATACTGTCATGGGCTCAGATTTCTACTGAATGTTGTTGGTTTAAAAATAGAAGACAGAAGGTAGAATTTGAATTTATTCCTTCAAACCATTCCTCAGAAGTTTATTATTTGCATATCATAAGATATTCGATGAAAATAATGAGACACTTTACTTACATTCTAACAAAATTTCGGCAGATCTTACTGCTATCATCATTTGAACTGCCTGCAAATTCGTAGGACAAAGATACCATTGCATTGAAAGTGTTTGGGACTTCAACGACCCTTTTATGAACGGTCAAACATATCAAATATCCAACATTGTTGGACACCACAGTTTTAGGCATTTGACCAGAAAATTAAACTTGTTGGATGAAGTTTAAACTTTTTGTATAACATCGTTCAAGATTTTCCCTTGTGCGATCTTCCTCGCGTGGCGGAATTGATTTCGCGCCACTTGATTGCAATATGTTTGATGGCAATGCGATGCTCAGCTTGACATTGGTCAAAAACAATAATTTAATTTATTCGCTTTTCCGTTAACAAAATACAATTATACAAGTCAAAACAGATTATAGGTAGTACACAATTAACAATACAGAAAACAAAACAAAACAAAAAAAATATGATAAGAAGGATAATAAATACCTCGAAGGGCACCCGCAACAACCATGCAGCCAATTACTGCGGACCCAGATATTAGGTTAAATTAAAAGGAACTAAGATAAATATTTATTAATTAAAAGTTTGAAACAGCAAAAGAGTTTATTCTTAAGATTGTGTGTTCTATGATAGACAGATTGTTTTCCATGTAAGAGGATCGTCAGGATCATACAGTACGTATATTGAACGGCAGGCAGATAATCAATAATTAAAAAGCGCTGAAAGGTGCGCAGATTTGGGGTGTCAAAAATGAGAATGTCAGCGAGAAAGTTCCATGTTAGTATTGATCTGTTAGAAAACGATTTTTGGAAGGTGGAGGTCTTGCATCTTCTAATATATAATTTTAGTCGGATACACCTCCAAGCTGTCGTGTATAATGTTTGATATGCACGCTTCATCCGAAATGAAATGCTGCGTGAGAGCTTCCACATGAACTGCTTTGACATTTAATAAGTTCACTCTGTCATGAGAAGTGGAATTTGTACATAAACTGTATAAACTTGCTTTTTGTCCCTTACGTTCAGTCTCTAGACAAGTGTGACAAGGATGTTTCCTTCCTCTTTCGTCATACGCAGCGGGTTTCGCTACCATATAAATGTAAACTCAGAACATCTAAGGGAAGCCTCAAATGTCGATTTTGCCCACACGAAACGTTAATTTTACGTTTCTCTCGAGACCCCCCACCCCACCCCACCCCACCCTAGAAACGTCAAAAATATTTATCGATATTTTTGTGATCTAAAAACATTGTATACTTTTTGTGGCTTTATATATGAGTTTCAGGCAAGGTATCGACGACCACTCATCTCCCCACAAAGTAGTCTGCATAAAATTTCTTGTCTGATCAGACTACCATATAAATAATATGTATCTTGTGAAAAACATAACGAACTGACCGATGAATTTAAGTCAAAAGTTATTCTATATCCCTTTCAAAGATGTTTTCAAAAAGTCCACAATTTTTTAACAAAAGTATTGAATTTTCTAACGACGTTTCACAGAGAAACGTCACTTACGTCAACCCCCCCACCCCCACCCCTAAACGTAAAATTGACTTTTCTTGTGGGCAAAATCGATATGTGAGGCTTTCCTAAGTTAGATAGCCTTGTTTTGTTTCGTATGCGGTATTGGCTATAATTCCAGATCTTGGGCAATTTGTTAGATAAGAATTTTGTTTTTCTAATACTGACTTTCATATTGTATCTCGCACTTGGTTTTGTTAAGTAGCAAGTTCAAAAATATTAGACCTTTTGCTTTATACGACGCTGTTACTTTTTCTGTTGCTGGTATTGTTTATAACTGATATCGTAAAACAGCAAAAAAAAATCCCTTTCGCCGCTTTTTCTTAGGTTCTCCTAAAAATATGTTGATACTTTGCACCAACAAACTTAAGGACACGACGCCTTGGAAGTCCTAGCGTGTAGCAAGCAAGAACATCGAATAGGAAAACGTATTGCGCATATTGTTTGAAGTGACGGAGAAATTCGGAAGGTCTTGAGTTCAGAATATTTACTAAGTATTATTGGTTTGAAAAAAGTAAACAGAGATTTGTATTTAGTACAACAAGCGCTTCAAACTTTTATCTTCTGCTTTGGAGGTGTTGGAGTGGGTTCTGTGATGAACAGCGCGGTACTACGTTATTCAGTTAATGTCAGATAAGCACACATAAATTTTGTTTGATTTTGTACATTTTGCTTGAATTAAACAAACATTTTCTGGGATCAAAGTAGCATTATTCTGAGAATCGAGTAAGATTTCACTAACATATTTGTGGCGTAAAACGAGAATTGTTCGTGAAAACTCAAAAGTATCGTTTCACATTTAGTATTAGGGACTATTAAGAAACAACGACGGGAGTAAAGACAAAGGGGGTTTTCAAAAATATTATTTCTCGTCTATTTTTTGCGTTTGAGCTCATAGAAAATTGTTCTCTTTATCTTTGCACAAGATTCTAGAACAATAAAAGATTTTAAAGGTTTTTTCTCAAATTAAAATAAACAAAAACTTCAAATGTTGTTGTTTTACGTTCATGTTGTCCACAGAACCTCGAAATTGAGCATTGCGCGTATCAGTGAAGACGATAGGCCGTTCGAGTTGTCGTTAGCGTTCTCGCATCTTAGGCTGTCTTTACATAATACCGGATCGAATTCAACCCGGAATGAAAAACAAACGTTAGTACCGTGTTTACTTAACAATTAGACCTCGAGGCCGTATGGACTACGAGGAAAAGCCCATGAGGCCGAAGGCCGATTAGACTATTGCCTCGTAGTGCATGAGGCCGAGAGGTCTAATTGTTTTAGTATTTTCCAACATATTGAGCCAACAGTGAATATATAAATACACGTTCATTTAGAGATGCTACACGAGTAAAATTTTCAATTTGCAACTCTCATTTGTTTCTGTAAAAAATCTATGAAAAGTAGCAATATGTCTGTTTTCTAATGCTTGTATCTTACCATTGGATATTTTCATTCCATACTTAGTAGCTTTTTTTGTCTTCCCGGGTATTGAAATATCTAGAAGTTCTTGTAAGTTCTTGAAACTTCCACAAAACGCGAATGAGCCGCCATTGTTTTCGCAAACTCGTCACCTCGATCGGACTATCACGAACAGCCCGAAGTTAGGGACCCAATCAGGTTGCATTATGTTTAATAGCCCTTATGTTGGAAAATCACTAAATGTAAATATTTCTAAACGAACTTGTTTTCGAACAAAAGCCTGAATAATAGAGAGCCTGCAAAATGACATCAGAAAACCATTAAAAACAAGACTATCGTGTGCGCTAACCGGACGTGTTTCAGTTTCGTTCCGGAATGAGCACCGGAATGAGCAAATGAACTTCAAATTCCGGAATTCGATCTCGTAATGGATTGAAATTTTCCATCTGCAACAACAACCAGGGAAAAACCTGATCTGGACTGACTTTACTTTCGTTACGGAGTCACGTAAACACTTTAAATTCAAATATGCAGAGTTAGAAGAGGGGAAATGAAGAAACCGGAGCACCGTCATTCCGGATCGAGTTTCGATCCGGTACCACGTGGACGCACCCTTATGTCCCTAAATACCCGCGCATTTTAAAAAACGGCCAAAAAAATAAGAACAACGCGCAAAACTTACTGGTTCTTACTGACAAAGTAAGGCGTGCAATCAAAAACACGTACGCGCTTATAACTTAATATATTTTTTTTAAAAAAACGTTCTTAATCTCAAGTGTGTTGACGTTTTCTATTCAACCTGGCCAAAAATGGTCTTTTACTTTATACTGACTGACTGTTTTCTTAAATCAAAATTAAATAACGTTTATAGTAACTGCATTTTAAAATTTAATTTATGTCAATTAAATTTCTTTTTTACATATTACAAATTATCCAATTGTGTTGGCTTTGAACTGTTTTTCACAGAAGTTAATTTTTTAATTTGTCGCATGGAATTTTCTTTCTTTATCAGGAGTCGTTGAGATCAGTCTTGTTATTTTCTTGGATTTCGTTACTAATAACGTGTAGTTCAAGTGGTAATATGACTTCTATTCTTTGGTGGGGACAGCTTCAATATCATCTCTAGAAGCTGACGTAGTTTTAATTTCTTCTTTTTCATTTCTATTGGAGTCAGAGTGTTTTTCGTCCTGCTCGCGTGCGTTGCTTTCATTTTCATTGTCGTCTGCATCCCAGACAGAAATCTTTATTCCATGAGCCGAAGTTTCAGGATTTAGTTCATTTTCTGAATCTTTCTCTGGTAGCAAATCACGTTCATTCGTTTTAGAGTGGTAAGCTCCTGGTTCTAGCGAAACATACGCAATGTTTTCTCCTTGACCTAAACTCTTTACTTCAATCGGTGATGTCGCTGACTCGGTATGAAACTCATATATGTGGTTTCTTTTTAAACGCATCTTGGACGAAACTGCCTTGCCTCGTCTACTACAACAGCAAAACCAACATAAAAGTACAAAAGTCGGTACTGTGATTCCCGCAATAATGATGCTAATCTTTATGGCGCTTGATTCTGAATTGCTTTCTCCATTACAAACACTAACACAGTGACACAAAAGCAGAAAGAAGGCAAAAATGGCGTCTCTAAAACGAATACAACTCATTTTAGCTTCACAACTTCTGACGGTGTAAGATGAAATAAGTAACTTTCAAGTTCGCAGACTTGAAATCCAGTCTTTTCTGTCAATAGTGTATATACACGAGCAATACCATTTCCTGGTTTACAATGTAAATTGGCATATGTTGTATAATTTGTGGTGTTTAGGCCGCAGTATTTCAAGTGTGTGGGAGTTTGACATACTCGGATGAAATGAACCGCAACGAAACTTTGCGACTATTTACGAGTTCTGTTTGACGTATTAAGTGCTTATAAGGCAAACGAACTGTGTAGTATATTGTTGGATTTTTCATGGGAAACAATAATCAGAAGTTTCCCGAATCTATTTTTGAACTTCTCCTAGTTTTGCAAAAGAATAGTATGCTAATTAAAATTTGTATAGCTTCAGATACGTACTTTTTTAAAAATAAGAACTCAGTTTAAAAGACTTTTTAAGAATCATACTGGGGCTTAAATTTCTGGACCAGTAGAAAATATTATTGTTCTATGACAATTTATACATTTTTAGTTACTATGAAAACCTAAAAGATAGTTTTTTAAAATCAATCAAAAGTGACTAAAAGTGTCAATCTATTTCTCTATCGTTCTTCCGCCAGCAGAACGTTTTTTGAGTTTAATAAGGAGTTAAATGTCCTTGATTTATTGAAGTGTGAAAGCAAACTACACTCTTTTTATTTTATAAGAACGTGGAATTTTTCGACTAAGGCGAAACTGCCTTGAGACTGTTGTTTCTCTAAGTTTATTACACAGTTAAAAATAAATTTCAAAGTTTAGTTTATTACAAAGAAACTTAGTTTCTCTTGTCTTGTTTGAGTCTCTTTAAAAAACAGCTTTACTGATTTTAGACAGTAGAATTATACATGTACCGTATATGGTACTTTTCTGTATACATTGATTTGTACACGTACTTTGTACTGACTTTCTTGCTAGTTTGTCTCAAGAACTATACCTGAAAACTGCAGTTTGGTAAAAGAAAAACATGTGAACTTTAGTCAAGGCGCCCAAGCTAATTTTTCATTAACACTCAATGAATTATATTTCATCATAAATAAATGTTCTTCAATTTTTCTTAGCCTCAGCATGTTCTTAATATGCATGGTATTAAATTTTTGGCGATTTTCAGCCTCATGTAAAAAGAGTCTACCATGCATTTTACAAACATCTTTGGTTTCATTGCTTATAGTTATAAGAAGTACAAAATTTTAACAATCGCAAAGTTCGGGAAAATGTGTATACCCAAGGCCAAAGTATATTCTAATTTAATAACAAAGAATTATTCCCTAATTACATTTTTGATGCAAATTATGCTATAAAAGATGCTTTTTCTCCGTTCCATTAAACCTCGTGAATATCGAGAAGAGCCGCAAGGTCAGTTTCACCAGGCTATGAAAGCATGGACCAATGGAGAGGACGTTTAATAGGGGATGCACCTTTACTGGACACTTTGGCTTTTATGTAAGCGGTATCAGCTTCGGGCATCGTTTGTGTTTGTTTTCTATTTGATAGCTCGTGCTGTTTCAGGTTACAAAACTTATATTGGTACCACAACTTTATTTGAATTTTCAACTTTCCATCATACTTATGTTTGTGCTTCGCCCATTCTTTTCACGAATTTACTCAAGATACCTTCCAAGTTCCAGTCTCACTGGAAGAGAGTGTCTCCTGCCTATCGCGGTACCAACAATTCATTCCATTTCTTTGTCATAAAGAAAGGCATTCGCGATTTCAACTTTTACTGTCCAGCATGCTTTGACTAGTTTTTTATCCATATTTGGTTTGAACTTCAGTATTTTCGTTCTTCGTAAGTTAAGAACTTGCTTACTTTAGGTAAACAGTTTGTGAGTTGCATGTAATTGGCCACCATTACACAGAAAATGCTATAATTGGACTTAACAAATTCTTTTAAGGCGGGAGTACACATGAAAAAGTTTTTTCTTCAAATTGGCAAACTTTTCAAGGAATTTATAGCATGTTTCAACATATGACTACTAATCATGACCAGCAAAAACATGTTTGAGTCTCTTGTTACCATGGTAACGAGGCCAGCTGGAATAAACTTCTGAAAAGCACCCCTTCCTTGAGAAAAAAATGAGCAAAAACAACAAAACTGAATGACCTAAAAATATTTTTTGCAGA
>JAOBRB020116232.1:0-13616 GCA_027575285.2 Zoanthus pulchellus
CTAGATGAATATACTAGAGACGAACCATCCGTCTAGATGAATATACTAGAGATGAACCATCCGTCTAGATGAATATAGTAGAGACGAACCATCCGTCTAGATGAATATACTAGAGACGAATCATCCGCCTAGATGGACTATAAACGCCAGACAGATAATTTGTCTTGCATGGTATATAAATACGAAGACAGTTTCTTTTCATAAAAGCTTACTTCCATACTTGATTTTTATCTGTTTCCATACCCGTTTTATCTATTGTATTTTGATTTTAACTGGACTTAACTACACCAGTCCCTTTCGTGAGAAAGCTTCATAGAAAAACCGTCGAGACGAATATTCCGTCTAAAACGAACTGTTTTAACACGAACGCTGCATTCTGATTGGCTACTCTACTACAGGAGGCGCGGGGAGCCATGGCCACCCAACTTTTTTCAGAATTTTGATTTTATATGAATGTCTAATAAGATCCTTTACTTTAACACACAGGGAAATGAATTTTCCAGTATTTTAAAGTTTATTTCGGCCATCCCACTTTTAAAAACGATGCAGCGCTCCTGTATACTAGACAGACTAGATATCTAATTGTGATAGCCAACTAGCAGAGAAAAGATGGCGAATCGATATAATATTGAGCCTTGTTTCGCTATTATTATTGGGCTGAAGGCGCACTTTGACCACGGAGTGGTCGGCGTCGCAGCCCGCATCTTTTCCAGAAAAGTTCATCGATAATAGGGATCATGGTATGGTATACTTTTAACATCCTTTTTTTACCTCTCGGCCTCATGAGCTATCAACTCGTAGTCGATCGGAAATTATAAGATAATGCTATCAAACTAAATAAATGTTAATGCTAATTCTAATTTATCAAAATTTACTGATTTTCTTCTACCAGGTGAGTAAATCGTGCTGTTCTTACCATATTGAGACCCAGCTGAGTCAGTGCTTCGCATGTCATACTTTCCACCAAATGTGAAACAACTCCCAAATACAGGGTTATAATGCCACGTAAAGTTCCTAGAGACAGTTTTAATCACATGTTTGTCACACTCGATGTAACTCTCCCCATCTTAATTCTAAATTTAACCAAAAGTTGAATAAAAGGGTGTACTCGCACCACTCACATTCTTTTAGAAATAACTTACAATTACATATTCTATATTTGATTGACGTGTGACTGTAGCCCAGGCCCTAGAACTAACCCAAAATTAAAGCTGTATGAACGAATTTTATATAGTTTATACGTTAATAATTCCTCCTATTTAAAACTAAAAAGGACTGTGGTTAAAAATATTTGCTTACCAAAAACTAAATTTGGAGTTCATTTTATCGCCAGCAAACTAATAAAGTAACTAATTAATCCTTTTAATAAGCAATCTGATTTGAGATCACTGTATTGCAAGGCGCGCCTTACACAACGAACTTCAAGCAAAAGTCGAGTTTGAACAATTAATAAAATATGTACATAATTAAAATTCTAGTCAACAGTGATTTAGATAAACATTTATAAAATACCTAAGATAGTACGCGCGCTCTGATTGGCCGAGAGGCTTGTTTTCATGCATGAGAGTATGTAAACATGGTTGTTATTTTTATTTTATAAAAGCAATAGAAAACTTTTTTCCTGTGTTTGCATAGCCTGATATAAACTTTAGAGGGGTTGGGGGAATTCTCGACAGTTCTGCAAACCCGAGATGAAACCATAAGAGTCAAACGTTTCGGCGACATCTTTTCGCCATTGTCAATTAAAGGAAAACTAAATTAACTATTATATGCGATAACTAGAGTATCTAAGTATCAAGAATTTACAACTAGATCTAGCTTTCGCTAAGTGCCAACGAGCAACCATTCAAAATAATTAGATTTCCAGTATGTTTGTAGTACTTTTCAAGGAGTCAGATTGATTTGTCAAGGGCTGTAAAATTCACTTTAACCTGTAAACTCCCAAGATATCAGGATTAATTCTCCTTAGTGCCCCGTTTAGTCTCCTAACAAAGCAAAGCATTAAGTTTGAAAGAGAAAAGCAAGGAAATGTCGTAAACAAAAGTCGTCGAGGTCGTTTTTTTCTAAAATTAACGAAGAAAAACTATTCAAGCCAAATTTATGACCTAAAGTATCCTAAGAATACAATAATTTAAATTTTTGAGCAACATCCGTGGAGAAATGGCAAAGAAATAATGTAACGTTTCCTAAAGGCGACTCAGAGCTGAAGACTTATCAAACCGGGGCTCTCACCAAAATCGACTGAAGAAAAAAATACAAGGCAAATATACTTTGTAAAGGACCCTGAAGGCAAGATAACTCACCATTTTGAGCAACATACGTTCGTAAACAGCAAAGAAACCAACGATTTTGTAACTTTTTGTAATGGTGTCTTTCAAAACAGAACAAATGATATCTGCGCGCTACGATTGGTCCGTTACAAGACAATCGACCTCTTATTCCTACGTCATTGGAATCTCAGGAATCTTACCTTACAACAGGAATGTTACCTTACAAACAATCAAGATATTTTCCGCAGTACGCACGGCTCTATAATGCTACCGCCTCGCCAGCCTCGCGTCTTCGCTCGGCTGGGCTCGTTGTCAATTAGCATAAGTTAGACAAAGACTTTAGCGCGAATACTAGAGTCTGATTGTACATTTAAACACAATCAGACAGGGGTTAATGCTTTAACCACTGTGGGTCAATAATTCCCGAAGTCGTGAATGTTACGTCACATCACGCGACGCATGACCTTTGTACAATTTTTACTGTTAGTTTCGTTGAGTATTAATTAGAGATTAAAAGTTTGTTTCGCTGAGTTCTGGCTACGTTTTTGTTGCAAATTTTCACTTTTCGTTTCCTTTGAAACTTGCTATATAATAAAACACTTATTAACTGATCTCCTCAGGAAACATGTTTCCTTCGGGACCAGTCAATAAGTCTTAATTATCTCACTGTAGTAGTTAGCCCAACCCAACCTGGCAGGCCACACATAGAAACGTTCTAGAAACAAGATTGAGACATGGAAAAAGTCATTGCAATCAATGAAACTACTAAGGATAAGAACTAATCTCACAAAATATTAAAAACTGGGTTGCCTGTCCACGTAGTCGTAGACTAGTGCCTTGCCTGCCCAACTTTTCCTTGCCTCTTACTTGTAAAAGTTATCGCTAACAGTCGGAGGTTGAAGGTGAATTATTTCGGGTTGATAATTCATTATTCCAGCTTTCTTTTCCCCATAATTCATTATTCCTATTTCTATAGTATAGAACCCAATAATTTATTATTCCATTTTTTTTTAAATCTAATAATTCATTATTCCGAAACATCTTCTAGCCATAATTCATAATTCATAATTCACCTTCAGCCCTCGATAATAGATCAAAAAATTTCTTGATAAAGATATTTTTGTTTCATTGGGTTTACGGGTAATCAAAGTTGTAGTGCAGCATGAACGTCTTACTAATAACTAATTAATAGTAGTAGCTCTCCTAAAGTGCCAGCGAGCGATCCGGGCGAACGAGGCAATTCATAGTTCTTGTCTTGAGTTCGCTCGGCTCTCTAGTTGGCGATTAACCATACTTCTATTAGATAATTGAAGAAATAACATATTGATTCGTAATTTATGGCTTATGGAATGGTTTTATGGTATGTGGCCATAGTGCCTGTGCTCAAAGATGGCCATTCACCACCTCAAACCCAAATGGCGCTAAGAGAGCTCAATTCTTGTTACTTTATTTTATATTTTTATGAAGCATATACCGGTGGTCACAGGGTGTGTTTTTCCAATGGCATTCAAGAATGAAATCCTTGGCTTGGTGGCCTAGCCTCTTTTTTTCAGTGTAATTCAAAGCTGACAACAGATACCGGTAACGGTCTCTTATAGCCTGTAGAATGACCCGGCCTAGGCCACTCTTACTTTGTGAAGCTTTCAAATGGTTCTCGGTTGGCTGCAAAAATAAATAGTAAAGTTTAAACAAACAACAACAACAAAGTTTAAAGTGCTATGCAAGACATTCTTGTACTCGCACCATAGAAATCTATATTGAGAATCATATGGAAGTGAATTGGCGAGTAAGTATGTCAAGTATGATTTAGTGAACTCATGGTTGAATTTTTTATCATGTATCGCAATAATAAATAAGTTTTGCGATTTGTGCGTTTAACGTCATTGTGACCTTTCTTCGAGTAATATAACCTGGGTTAATAGCTATGAAAAACATTGGTTCTTTCTAAAAGCTGACATGAAAACCATGGTTTTCACTTTTGATAGTTTAATGATTTATTCATCCATAACAGGCCCAGTCCAACTTTCGTTTCTGGTTAACTTTTTCGTTCTTCTCATGCTGTTCGGAGCCAATGATTGGTCGACTCGGATATCCCAAGTCAAGTTACGTGCATTTTATTTTAAAAAGACAATGAAACAATGTTTCCCTTATAATCAACAATGGTTAAACACATGTGACAAGTGTAACTAGTGTAAAATTATTCCACACAGCTTTGCTTCCAAATTAAATTGCCACTTCTTGAATCCCAGAGTACCGCTGGATATAAGCAACGTGGTCGCGTGCTGCCCAGACTTCACCTTGATTTCGACGTACTCGAAACTGGACTATTGAATACTGACTCAGTTCCTGTATATACCTAACTTCAGTTACTCGCTCTTGTAACATAATTTAAATTTCTCTCCTCTTTGTACTTGTCCAATTATGCATTAAGAAATTGCATTTCTCTGTTCTTTAAAACAAAACAAAAATTAAAGTCGAAATATGGACTGAAAATGTGAACAACATAATACCGTTTCGTCTATCTTGATTCGTTGATTGTGTCCTGAAAGGTACTGGTGATAACCGCAAATGACGACAATACGAAATCATTTGAAATAAAATGCAGTGTCTGATAACTTTTAGTTTTAGTTATTGACAATATTCGACGAATTCATTTTGGTATTCATCGTTAATTTTTCTTCACTTTCTATATTTTTAGATAAATTAAGAACAAACCTGACGTCATTTCTTGCTATTACCAGTTAAGTTCCATTCAGGTCGCGTTCATGAACGAAGATGGATTAAATATCTCACATTTCAAAGTACCATGAAAAAGTAACATTTTACCAAGAACAAAAACGTTTTCAAAAAAGCGATTAAAATTGTAAAAAAATAATTTGAAACAAAAACAAGAAAATGGTTAGCTACTCTAGCCAGATTAGAGCTGAAGTCTTCACTGAAATGTTTGCAGCAATCTGTCTCAATAAGATTTCTCATCACAAAATCTTTCTGAAGTACGTTAATGTTTTACATTGTTAGTGTGTATATTTTGTTAGTTTTATTGATGAATTTTTTAATTCTTACTGATTGGTTTTTGGTATAACCGTTTTTTTTCATTTGCATGATCTAACAATTCTAGCTAGATCAGTTTTGTCATGTTACTGATATGCTAAAAAATCTAAAAAACCACGAAATACAAATGAAACTGATGCATTTATATTAACAACTGAATATCCCAGTATGGCAGCAAGAGATTGGAAGGAGGGAAGAAAAAAATTCAATTAGTCTTTGTTTAGAAACCTTCTGTTGCTTAATTGGATTGAAATTTGAAGACTTATGCTTGTAAACATCCTTGTATGAATTTTTTTCTGAAAACTAAGAATTACTATGTTTTACTTATCATTTTTAAGTATTAATAGGATTTTTTTTCAGAATTTGAGCTAATTCATAGATTTTCAAAAACTTGTAACAGCTGTTCCTTTGTAACTTAATTATTAAATGGAACTTATTTTGTAAGCCGCAAAAATTGAAGAAATGAATGGAACAAATTATAGTGGGTCAAAATGTAAATTTTGAAAATGTTTTTCTGAAAGACACCTGCTCCATTTTCAAACAAGGTTTGCAAAAATTTTAATGAGATCCAAAAAGAACTCAAAAAGGTCTTTAGTTTATTTGTTAGATATTTTTATTTTATTGTTTTGGGCTGGGTTAATTGGCATGAAGCAATTCAGAAAGTAAGTTCGTATTTTTTTTTGTAGGACATTCATTCTAGTGCCTTAATTTTAAATAAAAATAAGTTTTTAGTTAATGAGAATTTCTCTTACCATATTGATGTTTATTTGAGATTTCTTGAAAGGGTTGTTGTTGCATAATGTGATGGCTGGAAATTCCAGCTCGTTTGAATGTCGAAAATCTAACTTTACATCCACCGGATACTGTATATAGATGATAATTAATCCAGAGATTTGGTAGAGAGCATAACCTGTGCAAAGCAGTAGAACAATTAGCCAAAATAATTTTTCTTTTCGACTACGAGATGCGACCATCCGGCTGACACCATGAACAGTTGTTTCGGAACAGAAACTGCGAACTGTGTTTGCAAACTTATCTTCATCATCACTCATAGCGCCAGCTGTTGTTGCAGCTAAAACATTCATATACTTGTGATTAGCCTTCTTGTCGTTAATTTGCAGGTGGTACTTCAGCTGTTGACCGGGTGCTAGGTCTGAGCCTGAAGAATGCTTCAATAGTATTCTATATTCTGTTTACATTTTGTCATTATCACCATATACATGGCTCCGCTTTGATAAAAATTCATACAAGAACAGATGCTGGAAAACATTTCAAAATTGTATGTATTTAATGGCTACCTTGATTTAAGTGCATATTGTAAAGATTGTAAGCAATCGTTTCAGTATAAATTCTCTTGTTACAATGTATATAGAAATAATCTATTTGATGTACAACAGTAACCCTAGCTACTTGTGTCGGTTCTTGCGTAAAAAAATTTAGAAATTGTAGGCACCAAAAAATGTAAAAGTGTAGCATATTCCTTGACCTCTGACATACTGTACAGTTTCGAAAATGAAAAGTAATATACTTCTTTTATTATCAAGAACCAGTAGAATTTTGATCAGGCTCAATTTTCTTATTTTTTTCAACAATTTGAGGCTTGAAATCTTCTTATTTTGTTTTATTAACAAGTTTTGGCCAGAACAATCTATTTTTGATCATTAATACTGTTTGCGATTGTAATGCATTTACAACTTCGTAATAAATGTAAAATTTTGTGTACTTTACAGCAGATGACGAGTATGTGTAGTTTTTACAGTTGGAGTATACTTGTATTAAAATAAAAAGGGAACGAAATTTATTTAAATGTGTGATTGATGCTCTGTGTACATGTGTGACGACTGCTTGCTACGCTCATTTTGTTGCTATTTTTTTTTCGTCTTTTTTTTAAATTTTCGTTTCAGCCTCAAATTGTTTATAATTTAAGACAAACTTTTTTAAAGCAAAAACCACTCAAACTCTACTCCACGATTTGGCCAGAACTTGCACGCATGCGCACAACCAGCTTCACCCGAGTAACAACAAAGCAAGTAAATGGAGCAACCAATAATTTGTTCATTATTTGTTCTTATTTTTCGAGCGATTTGAGCCTCACTGTTTTTATTAAGTGTCTTTTTTTAAAATAAAAAAAAGTGTATTCCAGCAGAGACGCTCATGCAATCAAACTTTTAAAAACCTTGATTTTACACATTATCATCATTTAAAAATACAATAAATATATACTATGATAAAGATTCTTGCAATCAAACAGAAAAACCGGGGTTTGTTGATTTTGCTCCTATTTTTCAATATTTCATCGATTGGCTTATTCAAATCACATTTTGGCTGATATTGTTGTTGCTCGCCGCGTGTGATTTCATTGGACCAATCAGATGAGTGGTTTAAAAATAAAAAGACAAATAAAGGAGTCAACACAACGTTTGTAAATAAAAGCCTTCCACACCTGAAAAAGCCGGCTAGTTTGGCTAGCCGAAATATAGTAGTAGTACTAATTTTTTTATTTACAAACGTCGTGTTGACTCGCTCCTTTATTTGTCTCTTTATTAGTTTTTCTAAGAATATCGTCAACAAGAGCTTTACTCCGACGCTATTACTTTACAGTTTTGCATGGTATATATATTTTATTATTACAACCTTTCAAGGTTTAAAAATGACCGTGTGCACCCTTGTATGTCGAAGGACAACACTCATAAATGAAAAGTTGAAAAACCAAATGTCATTCAAGTTTTTTCAACATTCACTGGTCGACTCAACCTCGTTCCCAGCGCCTTTTCCATAGACTTGGGGTTGGGGCGGGAAAAGGCCCCAACCCCAAGTCTATGGAAAAGGCACTGGGAACGAAGTTGTGGTCGACTTGATAACTAAAAATTTTTGTTATACAAAAATATTGACATTTCCAGTGATGGCAATCTAATTCTAAATCGAATTTTGTCCGTTGTTTTGTGGCAAGGTAAGCATTTTGTTAAGTGACCTTTGGTAAGAAACATGTCGAGTCACCAGCCTTCTCTTTTTTATTGAATGTGAGAATTTCCTTGCAAAATCCAATTCGACTTCTAAAAAGAAATTAATGAAAACTTTAAGTAATAAATAAACGGAAAGAATAAGATGAGATAACTTTATTACTCGTATATCAATGAATTATTATAATTTCCACCCGATTATCAAATCCTCCGTACCGTATAGTTAGTCTAAACTATAAAACAAGTTTATTGTATTATATTGTAATAAAATGAGATACAGCAACTAACTTTTTCCATTTTATATTTTAATATATTAACAATTTTATTAAGAAACGGAAGAAACAAATCCTTAAACTATCAAGTGTATTTTCTAATATGACAAAAAGATTATTAAAGTGAATATGACACGGATTTTTTTTATTCGCGTTTTCTCACATTTCATACTTGAGAAGGACGAATTTGATATTCTAAGTCCTCAAAAAAAATCTAACCGGGGTTTTTTGCGTCTTAAAAACACATTTTTGAGTCTGGGTTCTGGTATGACGTCACATTGTTTGCAACTTGCAATCTTATGCCATCACTATAGCCGGTATTTTGACAGCTTTCTTTATTCGGCGCTCCGGCCATGCAATATCTTCCTCTATTTTTTGTTGTTTTGCTCTCCATCGCTGTTTTTTTTTTTCTTTTCTTCAAGTTGCAAACAATGTGACGTCACAGGCGGTGGTTTGGCCGCGCGGACGGCGGACACTTTTTAAGCAAAAATCAACATTTTCAACACGCAATAAAACAACAGGAAAAGATTTTTGACAGAAAATAACTTCGGTTTATAGTTAAGAATACATTAAAGTTTAAAAAACTTCAAAACGAATCCATGTCATATGCACTTTAGGTGTTGATTTTTGAACGCCTTTATATTGAACGCATTTTATAATCTGGTATACATTACTGAATATAAACATGTACATTAATTGATGAAGTTTTTGTTCCTCAATTTCTGTATTTGAAGTACGGTACCAGTTTCTAATGTGAGGCTAATAACTGGGAGTGTTTTCAGGGCTATTTTTTTCTCGTAAATTGTTTTTGTTATCAGAATGCCTTATATGGTGGGAAAGACATATAACGGTATTTGCCGGGGACTGCATGTTACGTACGTATTCAATTCATCACTGGAAGTAATAACAGGATTTCTCAACTTAACATCACCGTTTTGATTTCTGCAATATCAATAGTATTGTTAATTTTTCATTACATTTGCCTGCAACTTATCATAAAATTTTTCCTTTCCAAGTAGGCGAACTCCAAAGGGATGAAACATATTCTTGAGGTGCTTATGAATAAATGGCCCTCTGGAGCCCAACCATTTTGGTGCTAGGCTGTAGAGAAACCTAAGAGGTGTCATCAAGGAGTGTGCGAGCCGGTGATCGCTTAAGTCAGCGTAACATGAGACCCAGACTCCATCAACTATCAGGGTACCCTCGCTGGTGATTGGGGCAAAGGCTCCTTTGTACAAATCAAATGATATTCGGACTATCTTGACCGGAGTGAGATCATGACTTGTTTGGGACTGTACATATATGAAGTCTCCTGGTTTGAGTCTAGATGCATAGACTGACTTGATGCCTGATGTTGCTTCGTTTACCTTGAAGATAAGATGAGCTTCACTAATCAGGATATTATACCCATATTCGGTTGTTATAGAGTAGAATTGTCCTATGTGGCCCGGATCTTGGTGAATAAAACTAAGTATTTTAGTAGAAATCCTTTTCCCTTTAAACGTATACGTTAAAACTTCGTCATCAATAGCCAGATCTTTCATTGCTTTTTTCATACCGCTGGACAGTTGGACTGTAGACTGTGAAGTGAAGCAGGCGCTGTCTTTCTTAACGTTGACGTTCATAGTACAAGCCTCTGAAACAAAAAATCTGGATTTTAATAAGGATAATAAAAGGTAATGCTTAAAAATATATAAATCAGTAGTCTAACAATTGTACGTCTTAACCTTCTAATAGTGATCACCTGAAAAGCATTCAATTTAAGATTTTTTCATGGTCTATAAAACTTGTCTAAAGCTAAACCAAATGACAGGAGACTGGTAACTAGATATCATATCATTTTTGGTCCATGACGTCAAAAACATACTTTAGTAGTAAAAGTTTGCCGTCCTGTATCTGTTTAATTTACGTAGTTCAACAAACCTCGCAACCATGTTAAACAAGAGAAACAATTAGTATCCATCAGGTTTTATCTTCAATATTTTATAGTTTAATCTATTTTTCTATCAAACTAATAATTTTGTAACCAAGGTTGTGTTAAGCACTTTTTTAAACCTTGGTTGTTTCTGGGGTTTTTTTTTGAGGGGGATGGGGGGGGTTCGTTTCCTAAATTTAGCAATATTTCAAACTGAATTGTACATAACTATTGATGTAAAATAGCAAAACAAACTAATTCTAAAGTATGACAAATTTATAGAAAACAATCCTACTTGATTTTATATACCTGACGGTGCCTGCCAAAACCTTATCCAACTAACGTTGGTTCATTTTACGAACCCTCGGACTTGATGAAACCCGAGCCCATTCCATAACAAGGCATGGCACGATTGAGGATTTGAGATGTTGACTGGAATCATTATCCCAGAGACACCTTTGAAGCTTTCTAAGGTGCCGGCCACTGGTTCACCGTAAACTCTGTCAAGATGGAACGATAGACCTTGTGCTGTAGGGAAATAGTAAAGTCCACCCGTGCCATTGATGGATTCCTCTTTAGGACTATTTTGTAGGATGGCTTGTCCTGCAAAGAAGGTGAATAGTATCTTCCATCTTTGTATAAAGTAACAAGATAAGAAATATCACTGACTACTTAACAATTGAATATAACTGAGTGTGCAGCTTCAATCGAACATTGCAATATAAATTAAGAGCGGTTATTCTAATTGCTTTAGTAGAAATCTAGAAATAAAAGAACAATAATAGTATTATTGAATTATTCAAACAACCAGTGTTGCCTGTTGGCTAACCCAGCGACTATTCATTAAGTAAAACTGACAAATTGAGACTTTAAAGTAATGTTTTATTAGCTTTCAAATTATACTGATATACCATATAATTTTTGCTATTTTAGTTTATGTAATTCCTCTTCCAAAACTTATCAATCTCACTGTAATCACGCGCGACATTCATCCCGGTCTCATGTAATGTTGTTGTAACGTTCTGACTTCGTCCCGGTCTGACTTCATCCCGGTCTCATGTATTCACCCTCTACTGAAGAATCTTTATGTAATTCCTCTTCCTAAACTTATCAAAAGCGGAAAATGGTGCCATATTGCATTATTAAATTGTATATATCTTGCAGACAGTGTCTATCAATTGATATACAGCTTGTATGCATATGGTAGCCAATCAGATTGCAGTGTTTGCCATAGATAGTGACTAGATTTCTACTAAAGAACAATAGAGAACTGCACAATATTATGTAAAACAATATAATACACGTTAGCGCGAACATATAAAGTTTATCTTCTCATGGAAAAAAATTTCACAAGTAAGCTCAGCGAACCAGTGAAATCTTTTTTCCATTAGAAGATAAAATTTATAATTATGTTTGAAACAACGGCTCATATTTATGTAATAAAAACAATAACATGCACATTATGCAATATGAATTGACACTGCAATGCATATGAGTGTTATGAAGTACAATAACAATTGACGACTTGTGCTTGTTGAATTTGTCTTGCAATTTGCAACGCAAATTAAGATCGTGAAAGCGACAGAAATTCGGCTTACCTGATATGAGATTTAACATTGTACTAACTCGCAGAGGACACGTATCGTTAACCTCTACTCGTCCTTTGAGACCGATGGCTTCCAAGAAAACTTCATCCGGGAACGTCCCTCCATATTTGCTATGGCCAGGATAGTTGGCTTTTAACACGGAAAATGGAGGTAGAAGCCCTATATGTGCATTCAATAAAAGGAGATTTATACGTCATGGAAAATGCGCGCGTATATACGATTTATATTCACG
This sequence comes from Zoanthus pulchellus, assembly GCA_027575285.2. Classification (NCBI taxonomy): domain Eukaryota; kingdom Metazoa; phylum Cnidaria; class Anthozoa; order Zoantharia; family Zoanthidae; genus Zoanthus; species Zoanthus pulchellus. The sequence continues at coordinate 12,308 of JAOBRB020116232.1, forward strand.
AGTTGGAAGTATCAAAAAACGAACGCGAGGCCACAGCGTACGAGAGAAATTTCTGATACGCATCAACTGGTGAATATAAATCGTACAAAGCATTTTACGTGCATGCAGTAATATATTTAATTCATAGATAGAGGGAGTTCTTTTTTGTGTAGCAAACATATTCATTTCACAAAAACGAGCCGATGAAAAGTGCAAAATAGTTTCAACGTAAAATCGCTCAACAACAACAATAAGACATATAAGTCTCTCTCCATAAAAACAATTAATTATAAAAGCTAATCAAAGCTGAGAAAGCGAAAAAGAAAACAGGAAAACACCACAAAAGCAAACCTTTCCTCAGCCATTTTTCAAAGCGCGCGGTTTTTTATGTGCAGCCGCTCTTGGATTACGTAACCATCAATACGTTCATTCATTGTCAGTGAACTATTATCGTTCGCTTTTCAAATTGGACGAATGATAGTCCTAACTGGCTACGTTTAGAATCAGTACGAGTATTATTCACTGCGATTTTGGTGGGTAAAATCTCAGTACCTATGTACTAGTGAAGAATACACTCGTTAACATGACTTTACTGTAATTCCGATCGATTACTTTTATATGGCTGAGAATGTAATAGTCCATTTTCGAATTCCAGAGTACCGCTACATATAAACAACGAGGGCGCATGCTACTCAGGCTTAGCCTTGATTCCGAGTTAACCCTTTCAGTCCCAGTTGAATTAATTGGTTCTCCCAACATGAGCCCATTCTTTTTATTGAACAGGTTTGGGAGAATTTCACTTTTAATATCAGTAGTTTGCTTTGTTTGATCAATTTTCATTTTCTCATTACCAAAATATCTTGTTTTGTATTTGTTATGTAAGGAGAAATTGAGTGTTGATAACTGATTCGTAGTGAAAGGGTTAAAAATTCGAAAATTCCAACGATTTTATGAAGTATTCAAGTTCGCGTATTGTGATACTTTCAGCTTCAGTATAGGTTCTTGTTGGAATTGTGAATATTTAACGTCTCCTCCGAGGCTTTCTAGCGGTATCAAGGAAATCGAAACTGAACTATTCCGCGATTTCGCCTGATTTTATTGAATTAAGGTTAAGATAGAAATAACAATAAAATGAACTATAACTACGCTTCCTTATTTGATCTCGTCAGCACTGCATAGCACGCTACTCATGATAGACACGAGGTCTTTGTTTGATGAAGTAAATTGACTAAAAGTCTCTTTAAACCTAAAGTCCCGTCTACACGAGCAATTTTTATGTGACAATTTTTTATTTGACAATTTTTATTTGCTGAGATAGCCCCGTCTACAC
>JAOBRB020116340.1:0-13614 GCA_027575285.2 Zoanthus pulchellus
AGACTCGCACTCATCACCGCCTCAAAGTACAGAGGCAGCGCAGCTCAACGAGGTCGGACCGAAAGCATATAAAGGCGTTCCTGGCTGCCGCTATACGGACCATGCGTGACCTCGGAGCACAGCGTCAAGGAGGGAGGAAAACCGGAATCTCCGCCCGCATGCGGACCCCGGGAGTCGATCCCGGGTCGTAGAGGTGGGAAGCGCGAGTGATGACCACTACGCAAACCTGACTCCTGAGTTTGAAACCTTGGATTATGAAACCCTAAAAGAGTGAAGTCTAAACCGAGTTGATATCGCTACCAGTGCTTCAACAACCTTTGGGATTACAGACACTCTCTGAATAAACGTGCAATCTCGTCCTTCGTGGGTTTATACTTGTCATTCTTTTCTAGTTCTTCCAGGTACCGCTACCACGATTTCTTTATATCGGGCCTCAATCTTTTTGTCGCACTGAATCATAGCATCCTATAAAATCTTGTGCTCATCATTCTCAATTACTCCATCTGGCTTGTGATCGTATCATTTGTTAATTATCTCGAGTTTATATTTTTCCGCACAGAGACGCCAATCCACAAATATACCTTCTAATATTATCGTGCCTGCTTTGGTCTTTTCTCTGTGCTAACATACTGCATTCATTTACAATATGTAAGACTGTCTCATTTTTAGTGCCACACATCCTACAAACGGGTGAGTCAATGATGTGTACATCGTCATCATCATCATCATCATTATCATTTTTATTATTATCGCAATATACACATCTAATACATAACCTTTGAACTATTGAAAGTAAAAAACATTACGTTATTTTCTTTAGCGAAATTTATTTAAAAGCTATCATCCAGGTTCCTACAATGTTCTATTTTGTTGCAATTTTAAAATTCCTCGCGATATCGAGGATTCCTGATAACACTGTCATTTGGACTCGTCTCAGGATAGCGTCCCTTCTACTGCTTAATACTAGATCTCACGCTTGCTGAACACCCTCCCAAAACGTCAAAACTTCGGTTGCTTACATTTGCTTATATTATCTCTCAATACTCTTTAGTTCACGCCCTCCAAGACTCATTGTTAAATAAACCAGAGTTGTGGATCCGAGGGGGTGTTTGCCGCCATTCTCAACCATCACCTTCCTTGCTTCTCAATCTAACCTTTTAAGCTCCGCTATTGGCCAGCACTGGGTGGACATCAGGTAATTCAGCACTGGCATCGCAAATTGATTTGAGGCCCGTACCTTATTATAATCAGACAGCGGGCTTGACCATATCACAGAACGGCGCTGTAAGTATGCTTTACTCGCAATTTCGAGACTTTTCTTGTCGTCTTGCATGATGTTTTCCATAGCTCCAAGGAACTTGTAGTGAGATCCTTCAAGAAGACTCTTGATATATTCATTTTCGCTGACTCCTGCACTTTCTGATTCTGCGTTCAATAACCTTCTCTTAACACGAGCCACTGAGCATTTACTTTCGTTCCATTCAAGGCCAATATCCCTCACAACCTCGTACCCAGGGTCATTTCACTGACGTATTTCACGTCTACGTCAGGGAAGTGACCCTGGGTACGAGGTTGTATCCCTCATTGCCATTCTCACTCAGCAGACCATGACCCTCTTTAGCTTCTCCTTTGACGCGACGACGGTCTTCAAGTGGTCTATATATAATAGGTGACTTATAGCCGCCCCCCAATTGGCTTGGCCTCATGGACTATTATTACTCGTAGTCCACTCGTCCTCGAGGTCTAATTGTTAAATAGTCATATTCTTGAATCTGTAAATAGTCTATTTTTTTTTAATCAATGAATAAAGTTAAATTATTATTATTATTATTATTATCATTATTATTATTATTATTACTAATTGATTACTACTGTATTTGTTATTGTTGCTAGCGAAGCGGCCAATAGAAAATATTTATTTAGCAACAACTATTTTTTCCGTTAAAATAACATCTTTACGGTCGGCATTTCACTCGCAATAGTTGAAGAGTAGTTTTGTAATCTCAAATCCATAAACTCAACTGGAAGACATCAGGAAAACTAAAGCAAAGAAAGGGAAGAAAAACTCTCTTGTTTCAAACTGGGAAAGAATTACAGATGCAGATTGTTGAAGACTCTTTTAGCCGCAAACAACTGTGTCTGTTTCGTACGAAACACAAAGTCAAATACCGAAGATAGACTAATACGTTTTGTACGTTTAACACATACTCTGTCATCAGTAAAAATACATTTTACGAATGCGAAAATCAAAGTAAAGACTGGTACGTTCTAAACGAACTTTGTTGTATAGTAATACACGAAATCATCACAACGAAATTCATCAGACTAAGGTTAAGTTTGTATGAGTAACAAAAGTGCGTCTCAAAACGGACTAAAATTTTACCCAAAGATCTACCTTGAACACTGAGGAAATACAAAAATTGAAGCACATGCTCACAACTTTTAACATTTTTTAATGTACAAATATATTTTTTGTTGTTAACAATAATTATTTTGTGCACTGCTTGTTGACTGGATTAAGCTTCGATTCCTTTTCCAAAGTAACGTAAAATTGATCGCGTTCTCTAGATGTTCCCTTGTTTGCGTTATAAACATTCCCTTGCAACATCAGCGTTAATCTAACCGCTTGGCTCACTCAATGAATTGGTTTTACATTTTGTCCGCCAAACACTAGAAAATGTATTTAAATATTCAATCAATATAACACCGATATGCAAATTTTTTTTGACATCACCCCATTTTTTAACTCTTCTTAGAAACAAACACTTGCCTAAAATAATGTGACATATTTCGGATTGAATATTTGATTCCTTAAAGAAATATTCACAAAAATGTCAGTTGCTTTATTTGTTTGAAAAAATTATTTTAAAGATTCTCGTTTCCTGTCCTCTAGAACTGACTGTTGTTATGTCAGCTATATAGAATATATACATCTTTTTCATGCACTGCATGTTTAAAAATACAATCTTAGGGTTACATGTCAATAAACGGTGATCGCTAAGGGACAGCAAAATTGTCAATTAACATTTTTTTCTCTGTATAATTTTTACGCAAGATCACGCTTGGTTGGTAATTCGTATTCTGCATGAAAAATGTATTCAGAAAAACAAAACGTAGAGAAAAAAGTTAAATTCCTCGAATATGCATGGTTTAGTCAATTTCCATATGGAAAAAACGAAAGCGATGGATTGTTTTTGTTCATGACTTATAAACGCTTTGTGTTTCTATCAGGTTTTACCGTGTAAAATAATAAAGGGTTTTCCATACGCTGAATAAAACCCTTGGGAAACGAAAATTAATTTCATTTATTCAACAAAAAATACATTTAGAATTGCACCAGACGAGCGCCGATGCCAAGCAACATGGTATAGACAAGTTCTTTTATTTTTCCACCTGCTTCAAATGAAACGAAAAACAACCATGAATTTATAATAAAAAAACCCAGAAAGTTTGCTTTTTCAATAAGTTTGTTTTGTTCACTCATGAGTGAATTCCATAATCCCAACTGAAATTAAAATGCAACTTTGGAGATCTTCCAATATACCATGACAAATAACTCTACTTTTGTGTTATAGTAAATACTTAACGGGAAAGAAACTGAGTTCCCTTCCGATACAACTTGCTTACACATATTTCCGTAAATTCTTCTAATACCGACATAACTGGCATTATGGACATTTAAAGATTTTTAGCTAGTGTAATTTTGAAACCTATTTGAGAAATGCACCATTTAATTATGTCACTTTACACGCCTCACTGACAGACATTCGTACGAACTCATTCAAACTCACGTTTTAGTCCATTTCTCAAAACAGCTTCTATAGTCTCACACAACGGCGCCAACAGCTCGTTCGCATCACAAACCGGACGTTTGGCACATTTTTTCAGGCCCGCAACCAGATCTGGTAGAAGAAAAAATATCGCCCCAATTAAACATCAAAAGCGCGCGTTCGGTCTCCACCAAGGCAGAAAACTCTAATACGATCTACGCGCGCAAAACATCAAAACAGATATGTACCTGTCAGGCGGGTTAACAAAATCTCATCTTGTACGGACGTCATAAAGAAAATCGTGATTACTCCACATTTACATTGTAGGTTTTCGCTTCAGTCGAGAACGTTTGTTTATACCGGTGAGTTTAAAAATCACAGTTCCATCACATCTACCTTTATGGTTATTATTTGACCTCGTTTCAATGATCAGATAAATTTTTAAATAATGTTCTAGCCGCTGACCAATCGATTGGCTACCCAAACTGGCAACTAAAAATTTCATTTGCAGGTACAGACAGGTGATTTCAACTCGCAACAAATACTTTTCTATTTCACTGGATAGATTTAACAGAGACTAATCAGAATTTTACTCAAATTCAGCTATCGCCAAAACTTGAACGTCTTAATTTTCAAATACACTGAGTTGTGGTACTAATATTTTAAACTATAAAACACACGAATTATATATCGACTTAGCTGTTTATCAATAATATTTTTATCCCAGAAACTCTATGCAATATAAAGAAAAAAATTTATTTTGCAAAATATTTTGTTTGTTCATGTTATTTGACAAATTCATTTCTCTCTGACTCTCTGGCTAAATTAATTCATTTACTCAGGCTAAATGTATTTGTATATTGTACATTTATTACAAACGCCAAAATGGATTTCTGTTTATGTAACATTGCCGATAAATTACCAAAACAAAAAGTCAAAAAAACAAATTTCTAATTTCCAGAGTTTCATTTGACCGCGTGTGATTATTTTATAAAATTCGTTCAAACTTCACATCTGTCTCATGCAAAAAATATCTTTATCACCGCATCAGTTGATGTGGTTCACATGAGAAGAATTGGCAGCAAATTGCTCGTAAATTACGCACTTTACAAAAAAAGAACTTTGTCACAAATTTCAAAAAAGCAGCTTGCCAAGAGATTCAGTTGATAATTTCAAAGCTATCAAAGTAAAGCAGAGTTAATCGATTATTTTGTAGAATATATTTTATTAAAGCTTTTGTTTTTCTCGACATATATACAAAATAACCATTAGCCTTAAAGGCCAAATAGCTTAATTGAGGCTGGAAGGGATTACGATGGAGTGGTGGGTGTAGACTGGAGGATCGCAAGGGAAGAAGAGAGGAGACACCAATAAGGGATCGTCATAAATAATAGCTTTTTCCCTTCATTAGCAACAATTTTCTCGCTGTATACATTTCCGTTGTTTTTAAAAAATTGTTATTTACAAAACGGTCTTTATTCAATTGTATTACTGTTCAAAAAAAGTGACGCGTTTTAGAATGAAAATACGTTGTTAGGTGAAAATATCCAACTTTGGATAAAATTAATGGTAATAATGGTGAAAATTTCTCCTGCCATTAATATTTTTCGCTAATAAATCATTATCGGATTAGTTGATCTGACCCGCATGAAAACTAAAATAGAATCGTTCCTACTCGCATGTTGGGCCAAGGATTGGAGCCAAAATGCACATTGGAATATAGACATCTCAGAGCCATTTATACCACAATAAATAAGACGCGTCTTGAATAAGACACTAATTGTGTCATTTATAAGTTCGCGTCCAACATAAGACCCAAATCCAGTATAAATGGTTTGGTACAGCCTCGTTTGCAGGCGAAAGTTGTCATCATAACAACACTGATAACAACACTTGACAACAATCCAAGATGACGCATTGAATAAAGAGAGAAAATCGAGCCATCGCTTTAAAAGGAAATTTGTTAACTCTTTTCCTCTGAAGGCTGTTCTGTTGAGAAAAATTGAGAAAAACGGGGTTGCATTTGACTCAAATGTATTTTGTATTTTGAAAATACAATACCGACAAGATCGATATTTTTTCACGTTATACGTCAGCCATTCATTCAATAGGGCTATTTTTAAATTATTCGCAGTGGGTAAATGCCAGTCAGTTGGAAAGGGTCTCAAATAGACTAAATATCCGACAACAGTCAGAAACTCTTGATTTATTTCAGAATTTCAGTCTGGTGCTTAGACTCGACAAAACCGACTACTGCAATACCGAGAATGATTCTGAAATCGCTTGGCATTTCTAAACAACAATGAAATATTGGCAGCCGATTTAAATGCATTTCTTTCCATAAATCAATAGTTTTTGACGACTGTCGGGCATTTAGTGTATTTGAGACCCTACCCGAATGTCGGGCATTTAGTCTATTTGAGACCCTACCCGAATGTCGGGCTTTTAGCCACTGCTACTAATAATTATTAATAATAATTTAATTAATTTTAGCCACTAATAATTATTCCAGTCGCGCTTTTTGGATATGAGATGGTAAATAGCCAACGAGGGACGTAGCGATGAAGTGCGGTACAATCGCCGGTGCAATCGTTGTCAGTGAGAATTAAGCGGGATAAAACATGTAATTTTCTATATAAAGATCAATCAAAAAGTTCCATGGACAAGCCTGAGTGTTTAAAATGACAACTGTTTTATATTTATGAAAAATGATTTTCTTTTACTTTGGAAAAAATAAAATTGTTGTTCGAGATTTTAAAATAAGCAAACAGCCCTTCTTATTGACTTTCGAAACTTACCGGATGTTTCCGGGCGGACATCAAAAATAATTATTGAAGACATCGTTTAAATTTGAATAAGACAGGGACCGCGGAGCGTAGTTTTATTTGAGGGGGCTGGCAGAATTTTGCTAAGGCGGTCTGGGAAAATTTGAAAATTTTAATCTCAGAAATCAAGGTTTCCAGTATTTTGAGGGACATCTGGAACATTTTAATTTGTAGATAAAGTGAAATTTACAAGTGAAATTTACACTTTGCTCACTTATTTTGTAAAATTCAAAATGGCGGAAAAATTATTGGGGGGGGAGGGCTATAGCCCCTCAGCCCCCCCTGCTTCGCGGTCCCTGTAAGATCACTGTAATGTTTAGTGTTTTCTACAAACACAAGTTTGTAAACCCAAGAAATGAAAAAAAAATTGATTTATAATTATTACCAAATGGTTTTGAAATCGATTTGTCGCGGGCCGAACTTGTTTTCGTGAAGTGCGTTGCATTTATAAATGTATTCAAATTTTAAGAATTGTTATAATTTCTTTATCTTTGAATAAAAATATTGTATTAGAATAAAAAAAGTAATTTCATTCAAATTTCCTACGGGTTTTGTCTTTAGTTTTGAAGTGTTTTGCTCATATATAGTTTTAGTTTTGCCTCCGTGGGAAAATAACAGAAACGTATTATCATTTTATGAATCTGAGTTTTCTCGGAATATTGTAGAGATTTGTTTGGTATAAGAAAATTAGAGTTAATAGTTTAAAACATTTTTCTTGGGGATATGTTTTGAATCTGAGTTAAAACCGACGGCAAAATCTTAATTGTGTATCTGTGGTCCACTTCGGCGGCATTCCTAAGTACGTGCGATTTTCTCAGTTATAATTTTGCCATAACGAGCTCAACAGATTTTAGTTTTGGGATTGTAACCTTTGTTTCACAGTATTCTTTCAGTTTTTTATTTGTGACTAGCTTTTTTTTACTATTTTGCGCGCTAAAGATGTGAATTCGCTCAGTTGCAATCTATTTATTTCCGGTACACAAACCAGCCAATCCAGTTGGGTTTTCAAATGGATTATCCCAGAGCTCTCGATTCGTGGCGCTGACCACAAGGATCGTGGCTCTGGGAACCAGATTGCCCTATTGAATGAATGACTGACATATAACGTGAAAAAATATCTTGTCGGTGTACCGATATGCCAAATATGAGTTTGGAAAAAGCCAGCAGACACTTGTATTCTCATTTTTATACCAGTTTAATAATATATCCGTTCACTATTACTCGCTATATAAAATAGCCAGTAACGGCGAACGGATTTAAATGAAACTCCGACAGGATATTATTAAGAATGATGCCAAGACATTGTGAGTATATTATTAGATATTATTAAGATTTAAGGTAAAAAATCAAGTTTAAAAATGCCCATTTAATCCTTTGTAAATCAGCAGCTTGGGCTACCTGTGATCTTGAGAACGAGGTTGGAAAAAGGCCTCAAGCGTACTTGCAAAACTGACAGTTCTCACAGTTTTTTACAGAACTGACAAGAATTAATTTTATGGTAGGGAAATAGCTCTTGATTTTCTTTACTTTGGTTTTAGACATTGAATGATACTGAGCTTGCATTTCTGCGTTTCTTATGCCAAATCTTTCTATGGTACATTAGGTAGCCCGAGTAAACGCCTGTAGGCGTCTAGTATTTGATATATCTGGAAGCAATTTTTTACATTGAAGACTCCATCTTAAAATTAAATTATGACTAAAATTTCCCTTACACACAGACATGCATAAATGCGTCATGAAAAACTGGTTTGTCCAAAGCGGAGTTTGAAAAACTAACATAATTTGACCAAGTGATAGGTTAACACGGACGAGATTCTACACTTGTAAAACTTCTTCATTATGAAACTTGTAAACAATGTTGATATTAATGATTGCTCTGGTTTGGCTTAAAAAACATATTTAATACGAGTTTATGCATGTTCTGAACTAAGTAAACAGAAGCGAGCTTTGATGTGAGAACTAAAGGTATTTACTAGAATAAAGTTCATATTGTAATGTTACTTATCCATGTCCTACAATCAGAGGCCTGGAAATCCACTGCATGTTCTGCGGTATCGAACGGGTTGCATTCTTACCCGACTTTACTTGCGAGCGACATCGGAGTGGGGCCAAAACGGTGTGCGTACGTTTCATAAATGGGGCCAAAAATTGTCTGTCGATGTCGTGACTGGTGTTTCTTGCATGAAAGTATAAAAACGTATCAGTGCTTACCATAGATTAGAACGTCAAAAATAATGTGCGACTTTAAATCTCCGTTTTACATGCGGGGGATAAAAAGTTAGTTGGATTCTTCACTGTTAAATCTTAAAGCTCGTCTGTATACGGCCCGGGGAATACGGTAAACACGAGGGACGCCTGGCATATTCCCCGGTATCCATTTGGAAAGCATTACCAAACTACTATACATCCTGAAACTGGGCGGACGTGGTTGGCGCAGTTGGTAAGATCTCTGCCTTCCATCCACAAGGTCCCCAGTTCGATCCCGGCACTTTGCCGAGATGTGAATATTTGTGTGGCCTTCTTTTCCGCCTAAGCTAACTCAGCTTTCCATCCTCCCGGGGTAGGTAAATGGGTACCAGCATCTGCTGGGAGCTAACCTGCGATGGATTAGTGTCCCGTCCAGGGGGAGTCAAAGACTCTCATCCGCTTAACACTACAGAAACCAGAGATAAGCGCCGGCTCCATGGGTCACTAGCTAGGCTCGAAAGGATTTAGCTATAGCTATATATCCTGAAACAGTTGCGGTACAATTCGCAAGCTAGGTTGACGTTTGCAATAACTGCATGCAAATATAAATTGCGTCGATAACGATTTCCTGTTCGTTCAAAGAAGCTGCTTTAAGATATCAAACTTTTGTATTACAAAGAAATTACACTCTCTTTTTATAAGAATATGAGGCTGAATATCGCGAAAATTTAAAAAGTTCGTGACAAGTCGGTTACTAAAACATCTACAACACAAAATTATCCTGAAAACCTTCAATACAGTAAAGGGCATTTTAACATAACGACAACTATGTTCCACAGTGTGTTCGAAATGTGCGTAACATGATGTATAAATGCTATCATGAGAAGACTCGGGAAGAAAACACCATGCTGCCAAAGTAGGGCAGACATATTCCATACCCTGTATTCTAAGAATGTTTTTAAAAATAAAATATTTTATTTCTTCTCCAAGTAAGTATTTTTCAGTTTAAAATACTACTAATTCAACCTTCATCTGTTAGGATCTCAATGTTTATATATATACAAAATAGAATATCACTGTTTCCAGTTTTAAAATGACTATAAGCCAATCCCGAGGGGGGAAGGCTGAGAGCTTATTTCAGGCCGTATTAGTTTTTACTTTTGGATTATAAAAATTTTGTTCTGATGTATACCTATATTGTAAATATGAAACATACCGTCAAAAGTCTGTGGTACTTTCCCGTAGCGCCATTGGTGCATAAACTTTAAAGTTTGGAAACAATATATGTTGTGCACCGATAGTGAATTTAATAGGTTTAGAAGGGCTTATAACTATCCGTTTCTCTTCCATAAAGTGTAGCAAAGAAAACTAGTCTTAATACATGGTTCTTTTGTCTAGCCTTAGCTTTTTTAAGAGGAGTTTTATACGCACTACCCCATGCAATGATTGCGTATGATATATAAGGATAAATCAAATTATAGTAAAGTTGTTTTAATTGTTTAAACAAATATACTAGTCAGGCGTGCTAACCATTACACTATCAGGGACCACCACGCTGGCAACGTAGCAGATTACTGACGTAATAGGTTAGACAGTGAGTATCCCTGGGGCCCAATATTTTCGTCAATTAAGCACGTCTTAAGCCTCATAACCTCAAACAAGGTTTAGCACAAATAAATACGTATTTTATGAGGCTGGTGGCGGAAACTACCAATTTTTTCTGATGAGTACGTTGGAAAGATAATAACATTTCTTCTTTCTTTCATTGTTCGAATCTTTCCCAGCCTCATAAAATACTTCCAGTATAAAATTCATTTGGACTTAAGCAGGCTGCACATGCTTTGATAATCTAAATATCACCAAATAACACCAAAAAGCTTTCTTTCCATAACAAAAGTATTTTCATTCAGAATTTGCTATTTTCATTAATGGCCAATTGTAAAACTGTAAGTCCCAGAAGGTTGATATATGAAACCATTTAGACCTCCCGACTTTATGGGATCTAAGTAGATAGCACACTAAAGTGACTGGTTGTCACTCTTTTGTTTCAAACAGCTCTGTTCAGTATCCTGAGATTCATTCAAGAACGAGTGCAGTTTTCAGTCTAAATTATTGAAACCGATTCTTTCTTGTGGTTCGGTTCTTAATGGCGTGTGGCTGCGCTCAAGTTCAGCTCGTAAAAATTGTTTCCGCTTTGTCTCATGGATGAATTCCTTTCTTAAAACACGAGAGATTTGAGGTCTGATCTTGTGCAGAGATGGCAAGTCACTCAACCGAACCTGTTGAAATAATAAATATGCAGGAGAGATTTTTATATAAGCAATTTTTTTATATTTATTGAGAATATATTAATAGCATTCTATCTGAGCAAAAATTAAGAATATGTTGAAAACAAATTAACAAGTTGAACAAATTAAGAACAAGAGAGAACATTAACAAGTTTATAACAAATTAACAAGTTGAGAAAAAATTAACAGTAAGTTGAGAGCAAATTAACAGCAAGTTGAGAGCAAATTAACACTAAGTAGAGCACAAATTAATTAACAAGCTGAGAACAGATTAGCAACAAATTGAGAATAAACTTAGGTACAGTATTAGTTGATCTTCTAATTGATTTCTGGTGATTATCGGATCTCTTCATTTGAAACAAGGTGGATTACATGTGACCGACATGAAAACGCACATACTTGTATTATTATTATTATTAGCAGAAGGAAATGAATGATACAAAATATGTAACATGGAATAAACAAAAAACTAAAATAGCGAAATAAAATGAGATATAAGAGCACCACGAGTGTTCGCTAGCTTACCACCATATGATCCCAGGCTGTGAAAGCATTTGGAGGCAAAGTTAAGTTGGCCAAGCTTCTTATTTTATATCGCCGACTGAAGTGAGTCAAGATCGTGTATTTAGCTTGCATTCTTCTGCTCACATCCAATGCCTCAGCAATGGTGCTGTTGCAAAACATCAATTATAATAAACTCAACAATTCATATACTCAAAAAAGCAAGTTTATGATACAGTATACACTCTTTGTCTTATTCTGTAACGATTTACCAAATGGTTGGTCTAATCATAATCGAGACGTCCGGATAAAATGATTTTTTTAAAGGAATATTTTAATCAAGAATAAACACGCCTAGCCTTACGACTACGAGATTAATTTGAAAAAGCAGAAATTTTTTATAATTAAACAAAAATTGGCACGCAGCAAAAACTAATCAACTGAACAGTAATACAATTAGAAGTGCCCTCCTCTGCCTAAGAAAAATTAAAATCACAGGTTAACAAAGAACTGACTGGAGATAAATCCAAGGACAGTGAACAAACTGAATTACAACTACCGAGAATAACACAACCAATGACACCAATTAGCAGAGATTTTCTCTGCTTTCCAACCACAAAGTCAAAATGTTTGCGTGACCTTCTTTTCGCCTTTAGGCAACTCAGTTTTTTATCCTTGCGGGATAGATAAAATGAGAAGCAGAACTTGCTGGGTGCTACAGTAACCTGTGACGGATTTGTGGGAAACAAAAGGAACGACCTTAAACAGTAAGGATGAGAATTTCTCAAACTCATTAATAATTCATCAACTTTAAACAAAGAAAATCATAAGCGAAATCGTTTTCTCGACAGTTAATCATTTGTTTGAGAAGTAATATCAAACACTCGAAAGAGTGTTTCCTCCAGATTTGAAACAACTCGAAGTTAGATAAAAAAAAAACTAGGCGTTGGCCTTTGCCTCGTATTTTTCAATCAACTTGTCCGTGTTTCAAATCGGAGGACTGAGCACTCCTTCTCGTGTTTCATCTGTTACGTGAACAACGATGGCTAGGCACAATCATCTTTTTGGTTTACTAATTACTCCTTTCAGTGAGTTATTTGGGGTTTTACTTTGGCATAATTTCCGTATCGGGGGGGGGGGGATGGCTACTTATTTATGCGCATACAGTTTCAGGGCGTAAAATTATACTAAATTTAAAGTGTGGGTAGAGTTTAGTTTGTATGATTAAACAATAGCAGGCCCCGAAACCGAAACTTTACCTTTGCTTCTTTGCCTTAAACCATTGCTATTTTTACTTTATATAAACGATCTCCCAAATTGCCTAGTAAACAGCGAAGCGAGGATGTACGCACATGACACCCACCTCACATACGCGGGTGTGAATTCCAAAGATATCCAGTTTTGTCTAAATCAGGATTTGGGAGAACTTTACGAGTGGCTGAGAGCAAATAAACTTACACTGAACATGACCAAAACAGAGTACATGCTAATTGGCTCTAGACAGAGATTAAGTACCCTCAACGATTCTCTAAGACTTACAATTAACGATGTACACGTAAAGCAAGTAAATGAGGCAAAAATCCTGGGAGTTGTAATTGATGACAAACTTAATTGTAATAGTCACATTGAAAAAATCACAAAAAAAATTGCTTCAGGTATTGGGGCAATTAAACGAACGAGGCACCTCATACCACAACCTACCTTGCATCAACTGTACAACGCTTTAATCAAGCCGCACTTCGATTATTTTAATAGTGTTTGGGGAAACTGCGGGGCTACACTTCAAGTAAGAATACAAAAACTTCAGAATATAGAGCAGCCCGTATAATGACTTTCTCGGACTATGACACTGAAGCTGGCCCATTACTCGATATTTTAGGCTAGAAAAACCTCTCTCGCCAGCAAAAAACACAAAGAGCGATTATGGTATATAAGTCATTACACAGCCTAGCTCCATATTATCTCCAAAGTAAATTTCAGGAACGTCAGGCAACGTATACCCTAAGGGACTCTAAAAACAAACTAAAAGTGCCTTTCCCACGC
>JAOBRB020116449.1:0-13613 GCA_027575285.2 Zoanthus pulchellus
ATATGGATTAGAGAAAGCTAATTGATTGTTTTGATACAAAAAACTCGAAAAACCTCCTGGATGGGAAAGGGTTAAAGATATATTAGCAGCTGACTAATTAATAACTAATCTTCAAGATGGATTAAAAGAATTTCTTTGACTTACATAAAAATTACATAACCAAGCAACATAGTAGCAGAATAACTATAAAATACCCAATCACTCTCGTTAATACAATTATGTGCATTTGGTTTTAGAGAACAACAAACGTACACAATGAATCACCATGTCATTTTAAGCAATAACCACATAGGGGCATCAGGTTTTATAAACATTCAGATCTAGATGTAGGGAGTTCTTTCAATAGACTCTCAATAAAAGATTATTGTCTGGCTGATGTAATGATTGACTTGAGCAGCTGGGTCCAGTTGTTCAAAAGCTGATTAGCACTAACCCAGGGTTAAATATTTAACCCACAATCTTGTTTCCAATCTTACAATGAGAAATTTTACCTGTAAGTTTAGGATTAACAAAACTTATCCGAGAAAATTCCTTAAAGTATTAATAAATAACCGTTTACTTTTTCTTAAAGATGAAATTCCTGTTCGAATTTTTGCTTATCCTAGGGTTAAACCTAACCAGCCTTTGAACAACGGGGCCTAGGCTAATAATCAATGTCCAAACTACCTGTTGTGTGTCCCTGTGTGCATACCACTCCATCTGAAATGTCTGAAGCTGGCCGACCAATAGAATCATGAGTTGCAGGTAACAAAAATATTTCTGGTGCAAAAGCCTGAAATACATCAATCAAGAGAAATCAAGCCTTATACAGTGCACCGTTAAATCACAATAACATGTTTATCTAAATATAATTTTATCTGTTCATTGTATAAGGCTCACTCTGATCAGGGAATAATACCAAATTGAGGCATATAATATGAAACATGGATTAATAAGAAATATAAAATTATATCAAATGTATATTAAAACCACTGTTGATTGTAAATATGACAAAAAAATCAATATATATATATATTTGTTAATTATGATTTAATACATTGGCCAGCTCAACTTACTACTGGTGGTAAGAAGTCCTTAATATTCAAAACTTGCTCCTGGTTTTCTTTGACCTATCAAAAATACAAATATCAGTATTTATTACACAGATACAGGTGTTTTACTTGAAATACAGTGATCAAGACTCCAGCTGAGTCAAAAGCTTGTCAATGATTAGAAGACCATGCAGTAACCAAATTTGTACTGAACTACAAGAGTTTTACTAGTAAGCCATAATATTTTACACAACAGCACACTAAACTGTAAAAAACGCAACATAGTTTAAACTAATGTTACAGCATAAAAAATGTAGTTTAAATAATGCTTTGTAAAACTACACTGAGTCTGTTTTATTATTATAAAAGCCTGTTTTAAGTCTAGAAAGTTGATTGCTTTATAAAATGTTTTAAACTCTTTGTTAATTGTAAACTTTGACGAAACAAATCCAATGAATTAGTCAATTAGCATTTTAAGAAGAAAATTAGGTATCTATAAACAATTAAAACAAGCAAAATTATCACAGACTGTAGAAGGAGGAGATAACAGTTTCAAAGCCTTTAATACCTGGTCACCATCACGTTACTTATTACAATTAGCACCCTTTAAAGTTATTATTATCTTTTTAAAAGCCCAGAAATATTCTGTAGAATTCATGTATAAATTAGGACAAAGTAAAAATGTCAAGGAGTGTATTTTTTGGCTCGAAAATTAAAGTCACATATTTTCTTGTCCTTGCTGTGCTGAACGCTATATCACAAACAAGGATTACACAAGGTTTATAATACTAGCAATTAAATTAAAACAATCGAGAAAATAGATTCATTTCACGAAATTCGAGGAACATTTGTGCAAACATTCCATAGCAGCATAAAAAATTTCTTTAATAATTAAAACTACTCTCACCGACAGGTATCAAATATTGGGAATAAATACCGTCACAACACAGACCAGAATCTTCTCAAAATGTTTACTCAACTGAGCCAACTTCCGACATAAAGCCATTAAAATAAGAATGTATGAAATTCATGTAAATCTTTAATCTTGACTCTTGTTTTAGCGAACTATTAAAAGCAACTAAAATAAAAATATTTCTTTGTACATGAATGTTTTCAATTTTTTAAAAATTCTAACATGTTCGTAAAATGTAAGATATTAAAACAACGGCCGGCGACCATGGGCCATATTCATATTATTTTTCTTTGTAAATATTTAATAACCATGACAGCTAGAAACGCGGTAAAATTAATATCCTTATCAAAAATAAAAAAAATCAAATATTAAAATTCAACAGTTAGAGAAGAAAACAGTTGGAAGCGTTTGAAAATTTATCTGTTAATTTATGTAAGAAGTATGTTAAACATATGAAGTATGTTATAAACAGACATGGGTGAATAACTTTAAGAATTTTATTTGATCTCAAATCATCGTCTCAGTGACTACGTATATAGCAGCATTCGCAGAATTCAAACTTTACATAACGCTCACCGTCCTTCTGAAAATGAAGTTGGGCAAAAGTTGTATCAACTAAGTAATTAGTCCTTTGCCTACCTAAGTGCTTTTAATGTTTTGCTGAAAAATATTTTCACACTCAAGGTATTAAACAAGTCATTTATAGACTGAAGTAATTACGAGAATGGGGAAATATTAATTTATCAGCTTTGTTTGCACAATTTTCGAAATCATCTATGTGTTTAAGGCTTTGATGTGTTCTTACGCAACAAAAAAGCATAAAGTTTGGTCAACTAATGAAACGGATAGTAGTTGATCTGATAATAAAATATATCGAACATCGAAATTTGGTGTAAATAAAAACGTGATAAATCAAAACTCACCACTGCCATACATCTTCCAACACTTCTGAGATAAACAAAATCCTCAGGGACAATGTCGAAACCTAGCTGTTCTTCGATGTGATCACGAAGTCTGTCAATACTATCGTTTGGTGGAACCCTGCAGTGGAGAGTGTCTTAGTCATTTGACTTTTTTACGTATGACAAACGAACAATATAGACTCCAAAAAAGGCCATAAATACCTTACAAATCCCGCTGAAACTGACTCCAATGCTATATTGTTAAAAGCCGTTCTGTACTTCTCCAAAAAGAGCTCAACGGGAACAATGAAAACATGCAAGTCCACCATCTGAAATAGACATGACAGTGTTAGTAACCCAGTATCACTACAAATCTGCCGATCATCAACAGCTTTAAAAAACCTAGTTTCTAAGCTTACCTTTTCCGAAATCGGCCTTCCGCTACTAAAAGCAGACATTATTGGGATGTTAAAATCTTGTGTTGACTAAAGAAAAGCCGCGAACAGTATTAAACTAACATTTACAATCACTTTATCAGATGCCTTCACTTGCAGCTCGTTGCTACGATTCAAAAGGCAGTGAATATTTACTTGGTAACTTAGTCACGTGTTAAAAACTATGACGTCAGGAGGTCATTAATTAACATTGAAAATGACTGACTTCCGAAACTTCTCGGGAAATCAACTAATCAACACATTCTTAAAAGAATAATTATATATATTTAAATAATCATAAAATGTACTTGGTGGTAATTTTATTTTTTTAATGTTTCATGGTGTTTTTTTAAGAAAATAAACAAATCTTATCTTGATCATTGAAATCAGTGAGTGATCTATCTAGGGAACAGTCTTATCTTGCCTTTTTGGTTAAAAAAAGTTCTTAGAACTGATAAAAAACAAATACCTCTGTAAAACATTTTTATTTTGAAAGAACTAAATAAGTACTTACAGAAAAGAAGGACATTCGTTTTGAAAAGTTGTTTTTAAAGATATTATTTTCCTGATTCGAGAAAAATTATCTTAAGTTGTCATGGAAACATTAAAAACTGGCCGGTGATTTTTTTCAAAATTAAAATTAACATGCCCTATAAACTCGATTATCATGAAACCCATCATCTATATCGTACCGCAATTCTGCGGTGTATAAACACTTCGGTGTATTTGAATTTTTGTTCTATGCAAAGCAAGTCCGATTTTTCCATGTATGGCCAAATTAGTTTACGCGGGAAAAAGGTCTTTAATTACATCCGGTGGAGAACGTTAATTGCAGAGTTTATCATATTTCGAGAGAGAAAAAAATGAACAAAATACAGAGGACGAAAATGAAGACTTGCACGCCAACACTAAAGAACGCAAATTTTGTGTAACAATTGAAAAATTCGGTATTCTTTTAGTTATTTCAAAAGGCCAAAATGACAGACAAAACATCCAGGTATCAAACTTGTTTTGATGTTTTGAGGAGATATTCGGAAGCTGTGTATGAAAAAAGTAGATCAAGGTTTGTAAACCCCATTAAAACTATTCCAACTAGCTGTACTTTATGGTTCGCTTGGCAAGAGCGCTACACAGGTGTTAGAGAGGTCGCAGGCTCAAACCCATCAAATACTGACTTTTTCGATAACAGATTAAAACATCACTTGTATCTAGAATCATCGTTGAGATTATTACAAGGCCCTAGCATACTGGTCATTTGTCGTTTAAAACTGTATGTAACCACTTTTTTAAAGGAATTAAGTTCTGTTCTTCATATTATAGAGTTAATTTCACTCTAAAATATAATAAGAATAAAAAGTAATAAAGATAGACCGCAGATCTAAGAACTCTCACCTTGTTCATTGCCGCCATCTTTTTTCTTCTGCTTCACTATTGAGAAGCCCAACTAAATGACGAAAAGAGTTTCTTTCGCGCCAAATTATATATAATGGTCAATTCATTTGCTGACCCACTAACAGCATACTGCCGCCAAGGATCCTGTTTGAGCTAAAACAACAATGAACACCATTGGCAAACAACGATATTGCTTCTCTCGGTACATTATCCCCCACACACGTTTTGTGTGTGTTTACGTTTGTCCTTAGCAACACGAGAAAATATTTACAAATTGATATCGGAACAACAGCAACTGTCTCAGCTACATTTGATAAGATATAGGTTGTTCACCAAGCGGAGGTGCTAAAAAAATTTTGCAATTACAAGACATGCAATTCCTCCGTACATTCCAATGATGGCTTTTGGTAATTGTAATTTGAAGTTTTTATCATTTAAGAGCATAAAGAAAGCTATTTTATTTTTTCATCTTCCTATGGAACGGACAGGAAAGCCTTTAAAGGCCAGGTGATTTGAAGAGAAGAGTTTCTTGCAGTTTGTTAGAAACGTGGCCTCAATATTTGCATTCATCCGTCCGGATCCTGTTGTGTCCATTTATCTATATCAGAGAGCAACTGTTGGGGTTTCAGTTTTATTATCTACTATTTATAGTACCAAGTGTAATCCTTATTAAAATTTAAGTTTTCACCGGAATAAATATAGCACATTGGGGGCTAATCTATACGCAAAAATTTTAATTTTCACGTTTATGAAAAAATAAAATAAAATAAGTGATTCCCACAGCATATGATAGCATGTGCGTGATGAAATCTATCAAAGGATTCTTGTTCTTCTAGATTTATACGATATGGCGTTAAAATAGGTAAAATAATTTTAATATACGACATTTAAAATCTAGTACCTCTTGGCTCCTTATCAAGTGATTGGTCGCTTGCTAATTCTTAAACGCACCGTCAACAAACACTCTACACAGTGCATTGCACCTGTTTTTTTGGTGTGTGTGTGTGCATTTTTTAAAAAAAGAATTACATTCAAAACGACAAAAGTCCTTAGAACTCATCTTTTTGCTCAGCCTCGTTTCCAGGCTGTACAGTTTTTGACATGCGCATTACAGGAAAGATAAGTCATCTCAGAATTTTTTAAAAACGTTTAAAGATGACAAAATACTGATAGTTTCACTTCAATGGCGACGATTGTTGCTCAATGAGTTCCTAATCTTTCTTTCCCAGGTTTTGAGCTTCATCTCTCCAACATATTCGGACAAAGTTGATGATAGAATCACAAATTATAGTTTTCAAAACAAGCCTGGACCATACAAATACCACACTTGTCAACAACGTTTCAGTTAAATTTATTAAGATATTCAGAATGATATGTAATTTTGGCGGTATCGGCATTTTGCAGAACTTTATTCATACACCTAATAGATTTTATTCGTTTAACGTAAACAATTTCATATTGGTTAGCTTCTTGTTCATTTAAAAAAAATTGCATCCTTTTCTGATGTATACTGCACTCTCAAGGCATTCTTTTTGTTTTATTTGGATGATGGTAATGCTTGTTTTCCCACTCTCGACCACGCTGAATGTGCATCCGAAATATCGTGAAGGAAGATTTTGCGAGTGACGGGATTATTGATGTTAGTTCTTTCAAGTCTGTTTGGCCTCCGCGGCGGTTCCCTCAGTGGATTGGTTGACACTTGGACTTGACCGCTAACAGTGTTTATTTTCCTACTTGGTAGGTTCGGAATTTAATTGACTCTCTTCGTTCTCTTAAGCAGCAGTTTAATTTTGTTGTCACCGCAAAGTATCTTCAGTAGCTAGAGTAATTTCTCTGGAACATGGCATCGGAAATCATGGAAAAGACGGGGCGCGGGGGTTCCTGGGTCTGTGGAAAACACCAGGAAAACAAAAGTGGAAAAAAAAAACACGAAAATAGTTGAATGTTCCAACTGCACCGGATTGGCATCTTTTTCCATTTGTGCTCACGTCCTTAGTGCATGCATAGGCAAAGATTTTCTTTCGAACTCCCTTTGTTGGGTTGTTTGTACAAAGCGTAATTCTGGAGGCGTAAATTTATCCGTAGCAGTAACTTAACATATGGCATGCCCAAGGGCGATATTAATTCCTAACATATGGCATGCCCAAGGTGACAGGGCGGAAGGGAGAAAAAGCTCCAGCGAAAAGAAGCACCACCAAGAAACAAGTCACTAAATAGGTAGAACGATCCTCTCACGGTGCCAACAGCAACCTGAATAACAACTTTCAGAGCCCCACAGTACTTTCAAGTAGAGGTTTAGCTAACAATCAAGTACTCCTTCAGTTTTCTGGCAGGAACCAGTTCCCTGACAAAAACCATTTCCAGCAAAATGTACCAAATCAACCAACCTCCACTCCACAGACTCGTTTGGAATCAGTGTACATCCAGCCGCTACCGTTGCCGTCTCCGCGGCAATTCCTAAGGTTTAAACTAAGTATTTGAAGAGCGATAACCGAAACTTTCCTTAGTAGTGTTTTTCCTGTATTGATATTTCTATTTTTGCCGTGACTTCTAATCAATATAAAAAGTAAATACGTTATTGCGTTGCTGTTCTCATGTTTCAGTTAAGCTAATACTTCTCGGCCTTGAGGCTAAGATCAAGTGGAGATCCGTCAAGGCCAGGGGTGGGGTAGTAGGTTTTGTGCTCCAAGTGACCTCGAACCATCCGTCAGAGGGTGACAGGGATGGATAACCCACTACTCTCTACCGTACCCAGGGGAGTTAATAGCCTTGAGCTCCAAATGAACTCGAGTCCTTCAACAAAAGATGAGAAGGATGGATAACTCACTGCTTCCCTTCCTACGTCGTTCTGACGGGAGAGGTGAGAGTTTGTTTTATAACAAACTTTCATCCCACACTCGTCGGAACTCGGAGACTTGTGATGTCCTGCAGAGTTTTCAGTACTTTGAGGGGCGTTGCAAACTCTGACAGACAGGGGGATCATTGCCTCTCGCAAACTTTTGCATTTGACGAGTGGGATATCGTCATGGATGAAACACTCCCACATGCTGAAGACCTTGCGAGGCGGATAAGAGATTTACTACACCACCATCACTGTATAACGATTCGAATAAGCGAGCTCAGATTTTCCTTCAGATTCATACTTACCTGACGCGGGAGGCATCGTTGTCAATAAGGCGGTCCTCCCAAGGAGAAGAAGCTGGTACTTGCTGACAGAAATTATAGAGGACTCTCTTTCGCTTGTGGGACCTTTTTGCTCAGAGGAACTGTCAGTGTTTTCTTTGCTTTCTGATCTTCTGCTTGTGTCCCCCTGTGGGCCGTTGAGGGAGTGCTTCATGCTTCCCGCTTTTGGAGTACCTCCGGATCTCCTCTCTTGGCTGGGTCGGCCCCAGGGTCTTCAAACCCACGCCTCGGAGGCTTCGTAAGCTGGGGTGGTGAGCCGAGCCACCGCCCTCTGTTGTCTGGAGGGAGCTACACACAGTGGCGTTTCGGCCCCATGATTGCCATTTGCCATCGGGGCAATTCAGTGTAAAATCTTTTAGATCTGCGATTATTGCAGAGTTGTCCGAAGCTGGCGCCACGCCGCTTTTAGAGTGCTTGCAAGTCTACGTGACCGTACGGTCAAATTGGTTTTCAAGGAAGCTGCTTCTGCGCAGTTCTTTTTTGACAAGGGGTTTTCCCTCAATGGGGTCAATGTGACCCTACAGGCCCCTTCGTAACCCGCTTCTAGGGTTATTGTTCAGGCTCCCATTTCATATGCCGGCCTTCCTCATCAAGACCGCTTTTTCGGCCTTTGGAGACGTGCTCTCGGTGTCGTATCGTAAAGCGACGGGCTCCATTAAATCGGGGGACCGGATCGTTGTCGTCAAATTGAAGCAGGACATCCCTAGACATGTTGTTGTTTGGGGCTATTATGCCTCGGTATTCTACAATGGGCAGCCGCCCTTTTGTGAGATTTACCGGGGGAAGCACCTCACCTCCAGGTGCCACCTCAACAAATGTAGGCTTTGTCGTGAGCCCGGTCATCTCGGGAGAAATTGTCCTCAACAGGATGCGTGTGCTGAATGTGATGCGAGGGGACATGTCCGTCTGGACTGTCCCTCATTGGCCGATTGCCCCCGTGGCGGTAATCGGGGTCATCTCCCTGGTGATTGCCCCTCCGCTGAAGGGGAGTTTGTTGATGTTGAGAATAACCAGGTGGATATGATTGTAGCGGATACTGTGCCCCCCCCTGTTCGGACGTCTACGGCCTCCCCCAGTGGGGCCTCTAGAGTGTCTGTTTGCGAGTAAATGGTTCTGGGCCTCCTCCCTGGTGATTGCTTCTCTGTTGAGGAGAGCTAGGTGGCTGTTGATACTGAGAATATCCAGAAGGATATGGTTGTAGAGTGCCTAGTGCCCCCTGTCAGTGGGGCCCCTGTTGAGCCTGTTCGCGAGGACAGGGTTTCTGTGAAACAGTTGGGGCCTCAAGGGAGTGAGTATGGTGCTGCGCTCCGCCTGCTCCCTGTGGCGCTTCAGTTGACTTTGTTGAGGGGGCGGAGGAAGTGTGTGCGGTCGCTGTTACTTCGACCCCTGTCGTGTCTACAGTGGAGGGAAGACGAGGTTGTCCCCTCCCATGTGGAGGGTGTTTGGATATGGAGGTGACTCCCCCGTCGGAGTCAGCGGTTGTTTCTTCTCCTTTGAAAGAGTCTACTGTAGCATCTGTTCCTGTTCCCTATCGACTGGTCTCCCCGACTTTGGCGCCCCAGAGTTCCTCTCCTTCTGCGAGCTCTTCCCCCCCCCCTCCCCCCCGTGCTCGCAGTCGGAGTCCGATCAGGCCAAAAAGTAAAAAGAGCAACAAGAAGAAAAAGAAGAAGCCAGCGGATGCGCCCCAGCCCCAATCGAAGAAATATCGACCCCCTGCTGTCGTCCTCGACTATCTGCAAAAACACCTAGGAGAAGTCTTCTCTAGTTCAGAGGAAGATCCCTATAGTGCTAATAGTTTATGTTGATGTTTTGTTTTGGTTGTAGCGTTGGAATCCACGTTTGGTGTCGACGGTTCTTTTAGGAACCTTTATTGTCGTAGAACTGGCCTGTTGGTTCAGTGGCTACGGTTATTTTTAGAACCATGTACCAGATTGTTAATTGTTTGTATTGTCTGTTGTAGCGCCTACCCTGTGGTATGGCGGCAACGGCTGATGTAGGAGCCATGTTTCTTGTTGTGGCGTCAGCGTTCATGTTTTTGTTGTATTCTTGTAGTGTGTGCTTACGACACTCCACACACTACATTCATACTGGGCAACATCTATCGTTTTTTGTGTTCATTCTTGTGTGCCGCTAGGCATTGTTTGTTTTCTTTTTCAATGGAGAGGCCAGGTGCAACCCAATTTTAGTGGAGTAGGGCCGCATTCGCGCGGTTTCTCCAGTTCCCCTCTTCTGTCTTCCCCAAGTCAGTAATTGCACGCCCGACTGACCTCTGGGATGGAAAAAAAACCGATTCAAATAAGCTTTCAGACACTCTCAAACGTAATTCCTTTCCATCACACATCATTGACTAAACCTTCAACCGGTATCTTAACAAATCTTCTGATCAAAAACGCCGCAACGATAATGATGAAAACAATACGCGCTATTTTAAACTTCCTTTTATCGGCAAGTACTCTAAAATAACAGAAATCAAACTACGGCAATTACTTAAACGTTTTTGTGAAACTGATCTTAATATAAAATTAGTTTTTACTACTTTTCTGATGCTCTAAAATCCATGGTGGTCTACCAATTTACTTGTGCGGGATGTAATTCCTGTTATATTGGTGAAACCAGTTGCCATTTTTCTACTAGTACTAGGATTAAAGAGCATACAGTACACGATAAAAACTCGCAAATTTTTAAACATTTTTCAAAATTTCCGTCATGCAAGGGAACGTACACACCTTGTTTTCGTATCTTTGATTCAGCGAATAACGCTATTCATCTTAAACTTAAAGAAGCTTTTTACATAAATAAAAATAAACCAGACCTTAACAAACAACAACATCATTTCAATACTTTCTTAACTCTTTGATTTCCGTTTCATTGTATTATAATGTATTATACGTCATATTGTAAATATTTATCATATTTTGTATATTACTTTTCATTAAACTGATGATGGCATAATATAAGCATGCCGAAACATGGCTTTAAAAACAGTTGTCCGTTATCTTTGAATAAACCAATCGCAATGCTTTAACTTTGTGACGTTACTTTAGCAGCATGGTGAACAAACAACTAGAAAAATAACTAGCGGTAGCTAGTTGAACAAACAACTGCTCTGTAATTCGATTTTGTTTATCAATGACAATCTATAAAGCAAGAATATCGTTTTAAAAAGAGAAACATTACAATATGCAAAACGAAGTATTATCTTAAAAGTGTGTATGTTAGAATGGCTTTCACACGTAAAGCACACACAGATATTTTAGCTTATGTTTGTTTCCAAATAGTAAAATTAAACTGACGAGGGTAGCATGGCGAACAAAATAAAAAGCGGCTATGTAATTTGATAAAGCAAGATTGTCGATTGCAAAAGAAAAACATTTCATAAAGCAAAAATAAAGCACATGCTGATATAATTTGATTTTAAAAATTTGTTCTCAAATAGTAAAAAGGAGAGTACCTGATCTAGGTGGTTATACAGCAACGTTCTGTCGTCCTCATTCTTTTGTCTTGCTCATTGGCACTTTAGGGACGAACCATTAGACTTGGTGGGAGGGGGTGGGGGTGGTGGTCACTGCCAAAAAAAAATGCATGCACAAGGATAATGTCAAAAAAAAAATTCATGCAAGGAATTAACTGCCAAAAAAAATCTTGCAAGGCATTGGGCAAATTTTTGCATATTAAAAATATGTGAATTAAAAATCCTGCAAGCGCCATATATAAAAAAAAATCATGCACAGCAAATTCACCCGTAAAAATATACATGCTCAGTGCTTGTGACCATCCTCCCTTCACCAAATCTAATGGTTCGCCCCTTAGCGAAACCTACACCTAGTCTTTAGCAGTATTTTTTGGGACAAAAATTGTCAGATCACGTGGTTAAATTCATTTTGTTTTTGGCGGTCCCAGTACAGTCATAGTGTTAGAATCGTGCTATCTGTGTATTGAAGTTTCATCTACCAGTTATTCCCTTGTTTTCTGTCCTCTAGGAACAGCCAACAAATTTCAAAAGAACAATGCATGAGTCCCGGCAAAATTTATAAAAAGCGTCTAATAGCGTCTGCTATTTTTCCGGTTGCAACCGGAAGAATGCATGACTGGTTCTCTGGCTCGCCCTTTCACAGCATGCATGCGATATGCCCGAACAGAAAAATCACCATTGTTTACAGTCTTGAGCTTGAGCTGTTGAGGTATCTAACAAATAAACAGAAGTAAGATTTTGGTCAGTAAAACAAGAGAAAGTTTGTCGAGCGAGAATTTGACTCTGAAGCATGCAATTTTCTAAAAATTATTACAGTTCAAACCTGGCGCCAGTATATAAAAGGAACAATGCTCAGTAGGTTTTAAAACATTGCTCTTTATACATTTTCAGAAGAAGTTTTATGTCAAGATATTTTCAATTTTCTTTGCTTCAGTTTTTTATGTGAAATTGGTTCACTTATACCCTAAGGAAGTGAGAAAGTAAAGAATCTTTTTATTAAATAAAACACTAACATTTAACTAATATTAATAAAGAGATTTATGCTTTTTCAGTTTTTGCGAATCTTAATTCCTTATAATCATTTTACGGCTCAAATGAAACTTATTACTGGTATGAAAACATACATTAATGGTCATTTTTAAAACCAAAACTCAGTAAATTAGAAAATGTGTTAAACTTTTATACAGGAAAAAGTACACAACAAATTGATTGGTAAAAACAACGTTACTTATTAGTACTTCGTTCTCATAACAATATTGCATAATCACGTGACAGTAACGTGCTATAGTAAATTGACCGAAAGGGGGTACTCCTTTAAGGCCCTGATTACATAGAACCGGCAGGCCCGGTTGAGCGGGCTGAGTTTTTCTAACGAGATCCCGGCTGTCCCCATGAAATCTGTAAAAAGTTGGCTCGCGATTACATGTAATATCGGGCTGAGGTTTGATTTTATCCCGTTTTACAGGGCCAGCCCGTCTCATATAATCAGGGCCTAAGTTAACTCCACAAATAACTTTGTTCAGAGTATGGTTTTCAAACCATGTAGTCTAAAATAGGGTATGAAATTTGAAAATATTTATAAACTGTTCAGTGTCTGATGGACGTGAATTTATTCCAGATTCACAAGTCAGCGGTGTTAAGAATCCATTTGCTAATCGGCCCAGTTTCTTTAACTATTTCCTTCAACACTTAGAAGATAATGCTTGCTTGGAACACATTGTCAAAATCAATTTTTTTTAAAGCTATATAGAACATAGAGAACAGGGACAGGTTTGTGAAAGTCAAGTAATACACCCCCACACCAAAATTGTGGTTACTACCCCCCCCCCGGTTTACTTAAATACGGGCTTTTATTCTTTATAAACAAACTCGAAAACTGTAGATATGTGCATGCTTGATTAAAATACGATAAATTAAACGGTTTTCATTTTATTGACTTTTTACCCCGAATGAAAGCGAAAAGCAATGTCGTCATAAAATTACATAGTCAACAGTATGTGAGTGTTTATTTACATCAGCATTAACCCGTCCAAGCATGACTTTTTTTCTAGGAAATTTTGATAAAAATAACTCATGCGTAGTATGTCGCACGTATTTATTTAAACTCTCGGAGAACTGGTTAAAATCATTTTATATTCGCTGATTATGGGGTTGAGACTTGCTTTGTGCGTCCTTTTCATTTTACCAACTTTCAAGTTGGTTCGAAACAATGTGTTATTTTCTCCTCAAAGCGAGAATAGCTGTGAAACTGGGTTCAATTGCAAGCTACCAGATTGTTTCTGTAGA